>VYZT01059356.1:387406-487431 GCA_013400735.1 Pomatostomus ruficeps | reverse complement strand
CAGGCGGGCGGCGGCGTGCCCGGCGCAGGATGTAGCCCATGAACCAGCCTGCGCTGGCTTAACCCCGTGCTGGTGACTCGCAGGGACTGCGGGAGAGGAAGGGATCCATGGAGCCAGAGGTTATAGCAGCCTACAAGCCTCACCTCCTACTAGAATCAAGTCATACTCGATCCATGAGCCAGGGAACAAAGGGTTAACCTTCCCACGGACGTGTCTTCCCAAAGACAGTGCCTGAAATAATAATTGGTTGCCGAAATTCTGCTTGTACTTAGCCACTGTTACTGGAATGCGTGGTGGTCGTGATATTCCTTGCCATGTGTTCTACAGCTGGTACACGTTTTATTGCCAAAGTGTAAATGTCATCTCTGTGAAGTGAGTGAAGGAAAAAATAGAGAGCCTGTCCATCCCCTTCCAAGTAAGCACAGGAGACCTTTGCAATTCACACAAATACAGGAAATCCTAATACTGTTTCATGTTAAATATTGGTTAAAATTCTGGGAGTTGCCCAATCCTGCAGTCAGATTCCATGCCTGGGTATCACCAATGAACCCAATGAGACTGCAATACTTCCTAGCTGGTGCTCTTGAAAATTAGTCAGTTTTCTCTTCTATAGGGAAAATATCGGACCTTTGGTTTGGGTTTATTGTGCCAAATGAGTGAGATGAAGACCTGTTGGAGTGAGTCCAGAGGAGGGCTACAAAAAAGCTTTGGAGCACCTTTCCTATGAGGAACATCTGAAAGAGCTGTGGTTGTTCAGCCTGGGGAAGAGAAGCCTCTGGAGAGACCTTATCGAGGCTTTTCAGTACTTAAAGGGGGACTATAAGAAATGTGAGGACAGACTTTTTAGCAGGGCCTGTTACAATAGGACAAGGACTAATGGTTTTAAACTAAAAGAGAGCCGATTTGGGTCAGATATAAAGAAGAATTTTTTACAAAAGAGGGTGGTGAAACACTGTAAGCGTTTGCCCAGAGAGGTAATGGATGACACATCCTTGGAAACACTCAAGGTCAGGTTGCTCCCAGCAACGTGGTCCAGTTAAAATGTCCCTGATCGTTTCAGATTGAGTGGACTGGCTGGGCTTTAAAGGCCCCTTCCAGCCAAAGCCATTCTGTGGTGCTATGATAGCAGTGGCTGAATGCAGAAACCTCTATAAATCACTAAGCCACAGTGTGAGAGACAGAATAATACAGCTCCTTCCCCAATAAGAGCAGGTACCTTACAAAGTATCAATGCGGAGCTGAGTGAATGTGTTGCCATTTCTGCAGACACAGAAGGGCCAGACACCGCAGCGAGGCAGAACCACAGATCCCTGCTGCTCTGGGAGATCATCTGCTGACACGGAACCTCATTATCGCTGGGATTGCTGCTGCTCCATGCCAGGGTAAAGGGAGCAGAACGAGAGCAGACGGAGGGTGGCATGGATTCTGAAGCAGAAAACCCAATGTACCAACAGCCCTTTGTGCTTAACGGGGAAAAAAGTTTTTGTTTCTCGAGGGAGATAAAGACACCCACTCCCACAGCTGTGGGCGGGTCACACGGAATCTGACAAATAAAAAGCTTCACCCAGGGGCACCTCCCTCCTAATTCAGAAGCCAAGTTTGGAGGAAAGCAACAAAAACATCCTTTGTGATAACAGCAGGAAACTTGTGTGTATCTAGATAACTCGCTGATCGACAAGCCTGCCAACAAACCCCCAGTGCTGAAAGGAGCCCCAACAGTCTCGTTAAAGGAGACTCAAGTGGTTCTACCCAGACCAGCTCTAACCATGAGAGATGAACTCAAAGTGTGAATTGTACACGTTGTTGTCTCAGGTCTTGTAGTAAAGAATGAAGAAATTCCAGAGGGGTTTCCAAGGGTTACCTCGGGCTTTGGCAGACTCCAGAGGCAGCAATGTCAGAGCTGTGTAACTGCTTAGTCCTTGGCATCTGTAAGATACAAATAAGAAACTTCAGAATAATTCTATCTCAACTCAGATCTGCAGACATGCAGGATTTGGGGAAAAAAGAACCCAAGCAGATGCTGAAGCTTTGCTTGAAAACAAGAGGATAAACCAAATGTACTTGCTGAAGATGTAAGAAGTAGGGAAGGAAGAGGGTGGTGTGTCATATTGAAAGTGATCCTCCTCTTCTAAAGGTGAGGCCACATTTTTAAAAGGAGATTTGAAACGTGTCAGAAATCAACAGTAAACAAAGGGATGCCAAACCTTACATTAAAGGAAATTCCAAGGAGATAAAATTTTATTTGGAAATGAATCAGTTGTCGCTCAGAACAGAGAGCTGAATAATAAGGAAATGCTCACCAATGGGTCCTCTTTGTTATACAGTAAAAAAACAAGGGAACAACACTGAAGGATGAATATAGAAAGCTTCTTTTACTGAAACCATTTCCTAACAATCTCTCTAACTGATTTATGTCAGCTTCAGTGAATGATTTGTAGCAATAATTTGCTGAACCTGCAGAATGTGCGTGATCATAAATGTGAAGGTATAGAAAGCCACAGAACAGACATTCAAATTTGCCAGGAAAAACCACTGAGAGTTGCTGAGAAATGCAGTGGAATATCGAGAGCAAAGCTTTCACTTGAGCTCATATCTGTGTCAGCAACAAAAAATATTCTTGGGTAGCCCCAAGAATGGGCAAAAATGGATCAATTGTCTTGATCAAAGAACCTGAAGAAAAGTATCCAAAGGTAAGTAGCATCACCAAGTCCTTTACTGTATACCAGGGTTTTGCTTTCAGTTTTGCCAACTGCCAATGTGGGGAGGCCAAACTTCTCAGGTCATGTCATCAGGTGTCACAGTTAAGTGTTATTTTATGTCTGTTCAATACCCCAAATGATGAGTAAAATCAGTCATAATCATTGGGAAAGACACAGATATTTTGCATTCCTTCCTGATTTCACTGTTACTTATTTTGCTGATGAATGCAAAAATTAGAACACAAACATAGGGAAGATGCCTCACATTAAAATAAAATGATTTTTTAAACATAAAAATTATTATCTGTTGTACATATATGTATATAGTACAAGTTTTTTTCATTTTTTTTATGAGTGTATTTTGAGAGGTAAATAGAGCTTAAGTACTGTAAGGGAAGAGTGTATTATCCCTACAAGACTGATTGTCATTATTAAGGTCATAATTACCGCCACTTAGCCACCTCTAAAGTCATGTAATTCTCGTGTCTTAATGATACCAACAGAGCTGCTCTAAAATACCCTAGAACCTGTCATCTTAAGTGTTGCTGTCAGCTGAAACTTTTGCCATTATCTCATCATCTGTGCTGATTAGCACTTTACTCTGCACGCACAAAAATGAGCTTTCCAGGGAGCACCAGAGCCTTTTGCAAAGCCTAAATCACAAAAATTTGCATTTGCACACATTTTAATTCTGGTAATTATAGGGTTAGCACTCTGGGCTGCATCAAATGGAAATGTGAAAAACTATGAAAAATAAACTCTCCCAGACATCAGACTCAGTAGCTCTGCTGGGAGCCCAATTTGTGGGGCAACCGTGCACATGGTATGGAGCAACTTCAGACCTCAGCTGTAGGTGATATGATATTTTCTAAGAACAGTTTTCTATTTTGAAACAGTATCTTAGACGATCTTAGGCTAAATTTAGGGTCAACAGCTAATTTGTACTGCTAATGATGCTTATAGATGGTGGTTTTCTTCCCTTTCCCCTTCTCCTCTCCCTGCCCGAGCAATTCATCGGTAATGGAAATCAAAAAATACCATGTAGCACATAGAAATAGACAACGTTGCACACTGTAAGTAGGAAAAAGTTTTATAAAATATTTCAGGCTTTAGGGTGCTTTCCTCTGAACCAAATTCCAAACAAAAAAGGCAGATCATTGTCTTCAAGGGTTTTATGCAAAAGGAGAGAAAACATGTATGCCCAACCAGCAAGAAAGGGGTAACCCAGCCTCCTGCCCAAAGCAGATCCAGGGCTTGTCTAGTTTGAGTGCACTGAAGGATGGAAAATCCATAAGCTCTGTGAGCTTCTGGGTCTGACCACCGTCAGAGTGAATGCTTTTTTCCTCATACTGAGTTGTCCTTGCCTGTGGCTCCAGGTTGTGCTTGTTGCCTCTGTTTCATCACAGGGTGCTCGAGGTACTTTTGTGTTTTGGAACTTCTCCTGTTGGAGGTATTCAAGCAGAATTAAAACCATGAGACTGTATAGTAGGTCTTGAAAGTAAAACATCACGGCCTCAGTGAGTCCCTCAGGGAATATTCCTACAATCTCTCAGCCTCTCTCTGGTCCCCCAAATAAAGAGTTATCTAAATCCACTGGAATGGTCGCGGCTGGGAATTCACAATGAAATTGTGCAACACGTAGGTAAAAATCGGTTAGAATCAAATTAGTAAACTGTGGATGGCATTGTTGAGTATTAATCTTCATTTTTATAGACTGGGATATAGATTCTTAGTTTTTCTAGATCACTTTCTTCCTTAGGTGTGTATTCAGAACCATCAGAAAACCATCACCAGCCTGATGTTGCAGAACAGACTTCACTGGTGTGAAAAATGGTTTTGTACACAAGAGTGACATATTTATTCACCACTGTTCATTTTTACTGGCATGTTTTCAACAGTCCTAGTGATCTGATGCTTCCTGACCAGCTCTATATCAGGCACTGTGTTGAACTCTAATCAATGAATAAGCACCTTAAAGCAAATTGTCTCCCCTCATGGCCATTAGCATTTGGTAAGTTCATTTTACCTTAAAATCAAAGTCAGGAATCTTCTGATACATAAACACAGGCAATAAAAATTCTCTGTCCACACTCTCTTTGAGCCGTGTTTCCCTCTCTCTCAGTTACTGAGCATCCCACAAACCTCCTGGTGCGGTGCCTGTCCTGAGTGCAAGACAGTGGCAGTGGGACATGGAATGGGATGGAGTGGGATGCTCTGAGCCAGCCCACAGCACTGGCAGAGCTGCCCTTCAGTGACTGATTGATGCTGGACATTCTTATCCACTCTCCATCCCCTGCACAGCTCCAAAGCTCTCAGTTCCTCCACAGCCCTGGATGCAGAAGGCATCATTCCATGACTGCACTGCATTTGGGGGCCTGGTACACTTTAAACAGGGATATAAATATTGAAAGGGAGGTGCCATGAAGTCAGATCCAGGCCCTTCTTGGTGGTGCCAAGGACAAGAGGCAATGAAGCAAATGATGCCCAGGAAGTTCCACCTGAACACGAAGAAGAATTTCTTTCCTGTGCTGAGACCGCGCACTGGGACAGATTGTCCAGAGAAGGTGTGGATCCTCCCTCACTGGATATTCCAGAGCCATCTGGACACAATCCTGTGCCATCTGCTCTGGGATGACCCTGCTTGAGCAGGGAGGTCGGACCATATCCACAGTGGTCCCTTCCAACCTGACCCATTCTGGGATTCTGCAGTGGGGAAAACAGGCAACTGCATGTAAGGATTTTTCTTAAAACCGTGAGGTAAAGGTCAACTACTATGACTTTAATGTCCCTGGGTAAATCTAGAATATATTTAAAACATTAATTCAAATTTCAAAGTGCTCCTCTACACCTGGGAACAGAAAAACAAAACACAAGCTTTATTCCCTGAAGTGCAATGCCCTCAGCTACATGCAGTGAAACTTTCTGTTCCCCCAGAGAAACCCGTCATGTACTCACTGGATAAAGTTTCACTACCTCAACGTGCCAAAAGATATATTGACTCTACAGAAATGTGGAATAAAATTTTAAGTATTTTTTAGCCACCAAAGAAGTAGGTAAATAGTTTCTTTCTTTGCTAGGATACCATCAATAATCTCATTTTACAAAATATTTCCATCTCTTTATTTCATTATGTAAGACAACATACTTAGGCATGTGGGGTACAAAATTTCAGAAGACAGTTTGAGAAGGAGAATGAGTTACTGAATTTTTAAAATAACTCCTCTGCATGATTGTCCAGTCTGACTAAAAGAGTTATTGATCTTTTAACAGCATCTGACACTCCTGTTTGTATGTCTCAGAATTGTCAAATACTTTTAAATTAAGATAGTTTTTCAATTATCTTCAAAATTTGAGCATCATACTGATGAGCAGCAGGCAGGCTTTATCAGTGAGTGAAATACAGCACAAATCTCGAGGTGCCAGAAGTCACAACTGCCAGGCAGGTGTCACACAGAGAAGAGGCTGTTTGGTTCGGAGTGAGGAGGATTTGCTTCCTGGTGTTAGAAACATGTACACCAGGCTCCAGGCAGAAGCAGATGAAGTGCAATAAGTCCATTTTTTTTCTCCAGACTCAGCCTTCTCCCACACAGAGCCTCTCTGGGAGAAAACAATGATTTTTAGATGTCTGTACAAATTCATAGCTAGACAAGTTCTATTACACTGGCAACAACAAATTTCGGACAACCTTTTGGTAAACAACTTCTGAAGGCAAAGTGATCACAAAATATAATTGTTGCCTTTAAAAACGTACAATCCCTCTGTGTGGGAGTGGGTTTTTTTACAGAAGATGTGACAGAAGCATAGCTGCAGATACATCTCCTGCTAATAAAATAAATAGAGGTAATTCAAGTTAAAGTTAGCATGTGTGACTAAAAAGATTATGTTGGTAACTAATTTTTAATCTCTTTAGCTCTCTATATTTTGTCTTTAATTATGTACATTAGTTCAAATGCCATTATAAAGACAGACATGAAGTCTTTCCCTTTCTTTTTAACTTATCTTCATGATTCATTTGCCTTCAAAAGGAGTTTATTGTAATAACTATGGGATAAAATATATGCACTGACCTCAGTAATAAGGATTTAAAAAAAACCGTATATGTCTGAACTTACTTTCAAATAAAGGAAGCCCTGAAATGTTTCCAACAATCTTAAATTAAATAAATCCTTCAGGAACTTTAGTTTGACTGACACTTTCAGCTCCAATATGAAGTCAGTAGGGGAGATGCTGCAAGGGGGGTCTGGAGGAAGGGCTTCAGGCACTCCTCAAACCTCTGGAGCTCCTTCATCCCGTCTTGATGGGGGAAGACCTTGCAGGGCAGCACATGTGGTACTTTCAATGCTGCCCAAACAGCTGCCAGAGGATGTCTGCAAACATTTTGTCCAAAAGTCATGCAAAGACCCCAAGAAGAGGTGTAGGTGACAGCAAGGAGCAGCCATGGCAGAGCTGCCTGAGCTCTGGAAATGAGAGAAGTTTCTGTGCCTTCCCTCCTGGGCTCAGCCCCTCAGTAGGGCATGGGTTTAACCCTCAGCCTGCACATTTTGGGTCTCTGACTCTGTCAGTGTGTACCAGAGTTACTTGTGGTGTTTCTGAGGGAATGTTAAATTGACTTAATTCCATCCTTATCTTAGCAGCTCCTGTTGATTTGCCCAGACTCTCTTTTCAGGTTTTGGACACCATATGAGTGCAAGCACCCCCTGACCTTTGGAGGGGAAGGGTTGGTGTTGCCCAATGTGTGACCCAGCCAGCGAATAGGACTTGATGTCAAGACCTGAACTTTGCTCATGTTTAAAGCACCTGAAGCAGATTTATACTGTGCAGTGTCATTTTTGCTATCAAGTTTACTCTGTGCCCTTGGCCACCATCCTACTATCAGGTAATTCTTATGTATCAGGTTTTAAAATGCACTCTCAGTGGTATTCACTAAATGTCCCTGTAATTACCAGCTCCATAAAAGAGTGTTTGTATATAGCTCTTGGATTGCTGGTGTCATTTGGGGTTAGATCAAAGCCTGTATAGGAGATAGCAACAATCTGAACATGATACTACCTTTGGAGAACAAACATTTGCTATAGATCACAAAGCCTGGCTGCAGCTCGAACAGGAGTTTAGAAGTAGAACTGCCATTATAGGAATATGGGGAGATGAGTGGAGATCATTAGTGAAGACATCGAAATAGCAAAGAAAATTGGATCTGGGAGAGAGAAAAAGCATGGTAGAAGCACCAGCAGGAATAAATAATCCATTTACAGCCATCAAACTCCAGCCAATAACAAAAAAACCAAACAAACAAACCACCAAAACCACATCAAAAAGCTTTGTTATAACTAGATCAGAGAAATTTGTCATGTCCTCTCACTGTCTATCAGGTAAAGCAGCATTGGGAATCTACAGAAAGCATCCAAAAAGAAATAGAGGTTGTTCTCCACTGCAAATCCTGTACAGGATGCAGCAAACTGAAGCCCTGAGCACAGTTTCATCTCTCTCCTGGATAATTGACTACTTCACTGAACACCTAAAACCCTCAGCACTGCTCCTGAGAAGCAAATTTAGTGCAATTTAGAGGGAGGTGAAAAACCTCTTCTGCCAGCCCTCCTCTCCCTGTGCAGCAACCCCAGTGCTCGGCAATCAGACCCAGCCCTGAGTTCCACCAGGCAGAGTCAGTCAGACACAATTCCCTACCCTGGTCAGGCAGATGAGCTGAGAAGGACAGAAGAGTCATTCCCAAGGTGCCATTCCTTCTTTTCTTTAAAGTCCTTCACTGGGTAGATCCAGGACATTTTCTATGTGACCCAAGGAATCATATTCTTGTAGTAAGAAAATAATATTAATTGCCTGTTTTTCTAGTCTAGGATCTCAGATCCCAACCTTATGCTCATTCCTAAAACTGGCTTAGAGGGAAGTGCATCCTTTTTCCTTACACAATCCCTCAAATTCGGATGATCAATTATTAGAAATTAGCCAGAGCAATGAATTAGCAGAATTTGTAATCAGTAACTGTTAAGAAATCGATTAAAATTAAATTCATGAGGATTGTTAGTAACGTCATTGACCTCTGGTGTAACCATACTGTCTCAGCTGTATTTATGATAGTGACTATTGCTTATCTGGTGATATCAAACATTCTCTGCAATAATATTGATTGCTTCTACTTCATGCAACTTAGTAACATATTAAACCATTTCAGTGCTTCAGAGAAAAAAAATGTCTTCATCTGAATCTTGATTGAAAAAAACCCTCAAACTGAAAATAATCTCTGATCAAGTATGTCTGTGCTTCCTGTAAAAGAAAACCCAGCTGAGTGCACTCTGTGATGAAAACCATCAACACCCCCTTACACAATTTCTCAGAGCTCTGTTTAGCAGTAGTCACCACCAGCTTCAAAAAGAAGTTCCATACAGCCCCAGAAGGCAATGGAAATGCCTGCCTGCACACACTTTCTTGATTAATAAGTGTGGATGCAGCATTCACGGGCACAGAGCAGGCAGTGTGAGTCTGCAGGGCCTCACAGGGTTACCCATGCCACGGGCAGGGCAAAGCAATCAAATTTCAATTTGCAGTGCCAGGGCAGCAGAGAGGAGGGGCAGGAGAGCTGCTCCCAAACTGACCCGCCTTGGTGATTTATCTCGAGCCAAAATGGCCAGCACAGGTGTGAGATTTGCAGCAGGGGGAGGCAGCTGTATTTGTGTTCTGCCTTTGGCACACACTCCAGGACAGGGCTGCACTTCTGGTGCCAGCACAGATGCCCAGACAGGGTGGCAAAGTCCTTGCTGTCACCAGCGCACGAAGCTGCTCGCTCCTCCACAGAGCTGGAAGCGTAGGAAGCAGCAGCAGGCAGGTTTGCAGGTGCCTTGTGCTCCTGAGTCATTAGAAGAATACATTGCCTGTTGTCTCTTCTCTTAATGAGTCTTTTAAGAGATCGGGTGATGGGTGCAATTTTCCAAATATTTTTGAGATATTTCTGAAGGAACTGGAAAAGTGATTTTCATCCCTGTGAGCAGTGTTATGAGCCACAGGTGCCATTATGAGTTCAACCCTCATCTTGCACCTGTGAGGTGAGGATTGAGGGGAAAAACACACACGGGAGTGTACATTTACTTTGTGCTAACAGGACTGAAACCACCTGATGCCAGTCTGGACAGGCATGGCTTCACCAGCAGTGTCCACCAGGGCTACTTCTCCCAGGAAACCCCTCTGCCCACTGGGTAGCCAGTGCCAGGGGAGGCAGCAGGGACAGGGGACAGCACTGTCAGTCCAGGGTGACATGATTTCTACCCCAGGGTTTGGAAGTGGAGCCATCTGGCTGAGAGGAGTGATTCACAGCACCTCCTCGTGTGTCGGCAATGCATTAAAAAGGGACTGGAAGAAAGCAGTGGCTCCAAAAGCTGATTTCGGCTTCTCCTGAGGAAGCTTGTGACTCCTCCACCTGCTGGGGATGCAGCACAGGCTGAAGTGCTCAGCCAAGGCACAAGGTGAAAGCACTGTCAGCAAGAACTCTGACTGTGGATCTCACTTCCTATTTTTCTGTACTCTAATTTCCCTTTCTGGACTTTTTCTCTTTTCTATATGACAGAGCCCCCCTGAGATGAGTTCCTGCAGCTTCTTCAGCCTCTAGTAATTGGGGGTGCTTGTTTGCCCAATGCAATGCCTCAGTGTAAAGATTATTTCTGTGTCTCAACTGTAGAGTGCTTAAGTAAGCAAGTATCTTACTTGGTGCTCTTTGGATTTTGACTCCTGGCAGGTTTGAATTTTGCTATCTTGAATGTCATAGAGCTATCAGATCAGAAGGAACCTACAGCAATAAACAATTCACTGTGTTTGCTCTGCAGTGTGAAAGTACGCTTTCTGAACTGTGGGAGCCTCCTACATGTGAGGTTCCATATCTGCCTGAACCTTTTACCTGCTGGACGTTTCATGTTTGCAGGCATTGAAGTTTACACGGTGGTGAATCATAGAGTCCCTTGAAAGGAGAATTTTACCTCTTCTGCAATTTTACTGGCTTTCCAATATATTTCTAAGGAAACAATACTTAGAAATATTTTTTTCCTGAGAAAACATTGATGTGGTGAGGGAGTGACTACCAACAGGAGATTCCTGAAAAGAGAATGAATAAACAAAGGCACAATAAAATATTAGGTATACTGTTCCTGTGTACTTGTGGGCTAGGACATGGGTATTAGTGTGAACCACTCCCAGAACACTTTGTTATATGTTTTTCTATGTTTTTTCTATGCCTATTTAAACCACCAGCTTGTGATACATGCTTGTTGTAATTTTAATAGCTCCTCTTTTTAGTTTATGTTTGCCATCTCCTCAGATTCCTTGTTTTTCTGAGGAGTGCTGATCACATTCCAATCTCTTAGTGACTAATCTGATGAGAAATAATCTCTTTTATTAAATATTCTTCTATCAGGACTGTGCTAGATCTTTTTCTCTTATTTTCCATGGAAGAAAAATATCTGTTTATGTATTTTGTCATATATTTTAGATACTTCTAAAGTAAAACATATTGATTATCTGCATGGTTTTTTCTTTGTTTGGTTTTTTGGGGTTTTTTTTACGGATTTTTTTCCCTCTGCTGGAAAAAAAGAAAAGCCAGAGTGTAATAGGCAAGGGCAAGCAAAACAGGTTGCAGGCAGGTGTGACAGAGTTGTTCCTTCCTAACAGGGCAGGTGCTGACCCACGGGATGTGCTGGCTGCCACAGTCTTGCTCTCCAAACCTGGAGATAAAAGCTGGATCTCCTGCTTGAGTACCTTTTCCTGAAGCACTCAGGTGGACTGAACAGTTTCAAGCCTCCTGTAGATGACAAGACATTAATAATTTATTTCTAGGACACCCACAATCAAAAGCACCCCTTATTGTCAGGCCAAGAAAGGAGGGAGTGGCTCTGAGTACAATGCAGCTCTCCTGATTCATCTAATGAGAAGACATTTATGTTGTCAGTGCAGTTCAGGAAGGGGGGTGTATTTCACAGGCACAATTTATTCTGCTTAAATTGCATTCAGAGGTAAATGTGTGGCAGTGGTAGGCAGTATAAATACACATACACAAAAAAAGAAAAAGTAAAAACTTTGCTTTGGAGGAAACTGTAACTGGAAAGGAAATGCCATGGACCAGATGAGTTCCTGCACAGCGCGCAGGGATGCTGTCCTCAGGTTCACTGCAGAATGTAGAATGATGAGATGCACGAGCACAAGAGACAGGATCAGGGCTCCTACTTATGTTTTTATGCACTTCAGTGCTTCTCTGGCACAGCTGAGACTTGCAAAGGGAATTGTTGAGATCCCAAGAGACAAATTTCCCGTTCTATCATCCCCAAGACAGATGTGCTGACTGTATTTGTTCCCTCTGGGAAACTTCCTCCTGAGCCCGTCACTAAGATTGCCTAAATGAAAAAAGATCATCTGAAGTTAGATTTGAGGTATGTGGACAGCTCAGGTCCACATCCATCTTTCATGCTTCTAGTTTGACCTGCATTTTGATGGCTGCCATCAACCTGCTAAAATTGCAGCACAAAATCTCCAAGACAGGAGTGCGTGCAGAGAGCTCCTGACAGTGATGACTGCAGCCAAAATCTCCTGCTCGTTCCCAGATCCTTTAACAGAGGAATTGTGTGCATGCCATTTCTTTTTTTTATTCATACACATGTGTACACACATGAGCACATGTGTGAGCCTAAAGGCTCAAGCACACATCAGCCTCTGCTCATCAGGAATTAGAATAAATGCAGTTCACATGTTAAAGCTACTTCCACAATCCATTACACCAGAAGCTGGCAAAGCCTTTAAAATGAAAATGCTAATTCAGAAAAGGAAAAACCTATTAAAAATAAACCAATGCATTAACAAACAGAATATTTAGGAAGTTCACAAATGTGTTTTCTGACTATCTACCAGCACTCCATTCCAGAAGGCAGCAGGTATTTTTAATAGAAAAAATTGGGAAAAAAAAGGAGTGAGGATGTTTTCTGTTGTGTAGGATTGTAGCTATGGTGGCATAAATATAGAAAACCTCAAAATCCTGGGGTACTTGTTAAGCATTAACTGATAACTTAATTTCCTAAAAGTAATTTCTGAATTTTATGAATTTTTTTAGCAGTTGATGTACTTCTTTTAGTACAGATAATGTAGCATTTAGCTGAACTTCTTTTTTTTCCTTTCCATGAATAGCAGGTAGGTGCCTACAACACCTACTGCAAAAGCAGACAAGCAAGAAAAACAATAGTTTTCTCAAACCTTTCTGGTTTCTGAAGGTTGTACAGGATAGGCAGGGCTAAAATCTAATTAAGGAGTTGGTGATTCAAAACTGCAATCCAAATGACACGGTGCTACAGGGCAGCAGGGTTTCCTGTGCAGTTTGGCAAACACAGTTCATGGCAGGGGTTTGATCCTGTGAGAAGGACGGGCCGGATTTGGGGATGGGCCTGATTTGGGGACGGGCCTGATTTGGGGACAGCCCGTGGCTGCTGCTGTGCCCTGGCAGCAGCTGTTGCAGAAGCAGACGTGCAGCTCTGGTGGGAGTGAAACACTGCTGGTGAATCCCTCAAACTGACACAAAGCCAGGCTTTATGGCAATTTCAACCTTTGACTTTGTTAAAGCCATTGTTCTCCCCTATTACTTTGCATTTTTGTGCATCTCTGGCCACAGTCCATCTGATTAGGATGGGATATAAAAACTGAGATTCTGAGAATGGCTCTTCTCACCAGCACCCGCTTTTCCCCCAGAGGTGTAGCAGCTCCAAGCAGTGGGTCTGGTGAGGAGGAGGAGGATGGGGGGGTGACCATCAGAGACACCAAAGGCCTCAGGGAGACTCTGATCCTCTTTACCTCCTTCTCATCCTGCTCTGGGAGTGTTATCAGGAGCATTTTTGAAGCCCAGCTGACTGTGTGTGTGACATTCTCCTTGCCCAACTGCTCCAGTCCACATGATGTTTTGTGACCCCTGGGAAATGACCTCTCCATGGCTCAGCAGCCCCTCTCCAGCTGCCCATGAGGGCAAGGCTGAAGCCATCTGCTGATGTTCATGCCTGATGTCCAGAGGTGTAGGCAGGCGACAGAAAGGAACAATGTGGGCAGTGGTCACCCCCAAATCATGGGGCACCCTGGGTCTTACTCCCACAGTTCCCAGGATTGTGGGTGGCATATATCCAGGCACCATCAGACAGGCCCTGTTAAAAAGAAGGATTGGCTTTAAACTGTTTGGAACAAAGGAGAACCATAGAAAGAAAAGAGGCATTTTTATTCTTTCTTTTCTTAGCAAATCTACAGATGCAGTTTCTTCTCTGCAGCTCTGGCCAGCAGAAGCTCACTGCTTTAAAAGCAGCCCAATCCAAGATTTCTATATAATCTTAAGGACCTGCAATCCAAAGCTTTAAAGACAAAGTGTCATAACTGTGGAATCTTTGGTGGGGTAGAAGAATTGGCAGTTTTGCATCTCAGTTTCATGGAAAATCCAACAGTTGTAGTAGCTTTGAGAAAAGCACAGAAATTTTGGGCATGGCTCTAGGAAAAGAAATCCTGAGCTTTCAGTGGTTGTTTTCTTTGTTCTTGTTTCTCTACAGTCAGGTCTGAGGCAGCTGGTACTAAAACACAGCATTTCCAATAGTGTATTTATGATTTCTGTCCAAGCATAATGATTTCTGTAAAAATGTATGGCACCCTCAGGAGCAAGCTTCTGGAGACAAGATGTTTTATGACAATTAGAAATACAGATCTCCTTCCACACCTACGTACTGCTTGTCCTAATACTCTCCTGCAATAAATGCTTTCCCTCTTTTTCTTTCCACACCAAAACACAGGCTGGGTGACATATGAAGTGTTTTTACAATGTTTGCAAATAAGTTATGCAAAATCCAGTTAACGCACAGCCTTGGCACTGTAAGATGTGGCACAAACCAGGCGTTGCTTTCATGACAGACAATCACAGGTTATCTCCCAGCAAGATCAGGCTACCAGCCCCCTGGGCACTGAATACGTCACTGTGCTCATTTATCTCCTTGTCCCTTACCTGCTCTTCGCACAGTGCTGGGGGACGGGAGCCTGCCTGTGCCACCCTGCTGGGTTCCACACTCCTCTGTCTGGGCACCACCATAGAGACAGGACATGACACCATCCTGTACAAATGCCAGGGGACTGGGATAGAGGACAGGTCCACCTACACTGATGTCACCCCAGGAAGTGCTACTGCCATGGGTTTGACCCCACTCTGGTATGGGACTCCTCTTGCCAAGCCTCCTGAGCTCTGCACAGACCAGAGGAGGAAAGTCCCACAGCCACCAGCATCTTTTCCTCTGAGTGCTACAGCATCCAGGGCAGAGGCAGTGGCCCAGGCACAGGAGAAGAGCTGCTGGGGAAAGTGAGCCAGAGGTGGAGTTCCACGTCTGTGCCTGATTGGATTCATCAAACACTGAGCCACAGAAGTGGAACCCCCTTCCTGAGGCTGCTGATCCCACCAGCAGCACAGCACACTGCTGGTCTCTGCAGATCTTGTTAATTGAAATAATGATGTTCAGCTCCAGCACTTCAGTGATGTTTAACAGAGACATTTTGAAAGCATGGCAATGAGCAGGAATGTGACAGACTTCATATTCTTTAACATGCCAGAAAAGGTTGTATCTACAAAGATTTAGCCAGGATCATGACATTTCCCAAGGGAAACAATCTCATTTTTATCTGGAGACAGAAAGAGAACAGGGTGTGTGCCCCTGTGACAGCAGCCATTGCAGCTGAGACAGCAGTGGCTTATATGTAGATATTCAGAGATAAAACTAAGCTGGCTAAGCTTAACCTAAAGAATTAACATCACAGACTGTAGGTGCTCCTTGTAACAGACCTGGAATAGTGGATTACAGATATCTCGCAGGCTGAGAAAAATAACATTCCTGTGGTCCAACACAGCTGGCTTGAATTAATTCTCCTGCTTCCAAAACATGAATAAAAGGCTTGGTGGTAATCCCCAGCCACCAATTAAAAGTAAAGAGGATATCTAGGCCTAAACTGTGACAATAAAGAGTCACACAGTAGCAGGCTGTCACTCTACTGCCTCTTTGCCTCCAGCTTCTGGTACTTGACTCCCACATTTGGAGACAGATTTTTTAGCAGGGTCTGTTGAGACAGGACAAGAGGAAATGGTTTTAAACTAAAAGAAGGTAGATTCAGATTAGATATAAGAGAGAAATTTCTTATGATGAGGGTAGTGAAACACTAGAACTGCCCAGAGAAGTGGTGGATTCCCCATCCCTGGAAACAGTCAAGGTTAGGTTGGACAGGGATCTGAGCAACCTGATCTAATTATAGATGGCTCTTCTCACTGCAGGGGGTTGGACTAGATGGTCTGCAAAGATCCCTTCCAACCCAAACAATTCTCTGATCAGGCTAGACTGTGTGATTTTCCACATTTTTGGTAGGTACTCAGTCACATCCTGGGACTGCCCTGCTTGCCCAGGGATAGACATGCAAAGTAGATCCCAGCTCTGTTAGCACTGAATACCTCTGGTGAAGTAAAAGATGCCATTTTTTCAAGTCAGGTGCTTTCTTTTCAAAAGTAGTAAAGTGAAAAGAAAAAAAAGATGCACTCTGGGAAAACAAAAGATCAAATTTTTTGGTTGAGTGTTTCACTCTCTGAGGCCTCCGAGGTCCAAAATGGAAATACAATATTTAAGATGATTTCCCCAGCCTTGGAGCTTGTCTGGCTCTCCCTCTTCATTTACCAGAGCTACCTTCTAGCTTCTGTAGCCTGTCTGCCATTTGCATGGACTTGCACTCTCTCAGCAGGGGTAAGAGCTGTCCCTGTTCCTCAGCAGCCTCCGCTTCCCACCCTGGCAGCTGCTCTTCCCAGAGACTCAGTGACTCCTCTGGTACCAGCACCTTTGGAATCTCCCCTTTCCTCTTCCTCTCTCCTCCTCTCACACCTTTTGTCAGGCTGACTTGATGGGAGCTGTTTCCTGATTAATTTTTGGGCAGTGTGTGTCCTCACAAACCGGAACAGGGATGGATTAGACCATTCCCACCCCTCCCTCCTGAGCAAACTCCTTAGGGATGCAATTTATTGAGGGGTGAGAAAGCAGTGAGCAAGGAGGGCACTGCCCCTAATGGGAGGGCAGCCCATGGACTGCCCTGGGCACTCTGCCCCCAAACCACGTGGGAAAGCCTCTCCAAGGAAAGCAGCTGGGTTGGGTCTGGAGGAGCCACCTCCCACTAAGCAGACTGTCACCCGGCTCAGTGCCACCTCTGACAGCCTGCCTAGAAAAGCCAAGGCATTTGCTTCCCTGATGGATCACTTCTCAAAGATCCCTGATGTCCTCCAGCACAGGACCAGACAGTCCTTTGGGGAAGCATGAGGAATGGGGCTTTATAATAAGGCTTTTAAAATACAGTACATCACAAAATACATCAGCATCTTCCTTGCTGCATAGCTGGTGCCAGAAAAGCCAATCTCCAGAGCTGCACGGGATCTTTAAAAACTCTCCTGGACTTCAAGCTCAAATCAAAATTTTAGATATTAACAGACATGATGTTTATTTCTTTGCTTCCTTTTCCCCTGCCCTCCAGTTATACTAACATATTCAAACTCCTCAACTCAGCTCTTGCTCAAAGCCAAATCACATAAAAAGTACTGCAACCCCAAACTGCACCATCTCTTTTAAAAGATGTCCCAGCTTCTAATGCCGCAAGAACTTCAGAAGTGTCTGTGTCTTTTGAAAGATCTGATGAATTTTTTTCTCTCTTTGGGCAGTCTCTAGGAACTTGTGCTTTCAAGACTTCTACTGAATGACAGTCTATAGAGACAGCAGTGCTCTGGGGGCATTTCTTAGTCCTGAGTCCCACCCATCCATGGCCTGCAGCACCCTGAAGCAGAATATTCTCTCACAGGCTGGGTCTGACCAGTCTCCAATATCATTGACTCAACCCCACTCTAAATTAATTGAGTAGTTAATTCCTGTAGATTAAAGAAAAAATGTTGTTTCTGTGTTGGACATGATTTCACAACTTCAATGTGCTCTAAGATAAACCTCCTGCAGAATGTTTAATATTGACAGAGGCTGTCTGGGGATATTTTAGGCTGATGCTGTGACATTTGCACACTCCCACTAATGGGTACTCCAGGACAATGAATACTGCAGACAAGAAGCAATTAACTGGGTTTGGCTGGGGCTGGGCTCTACCCCTGAACCTCAGCACTCCCCCTGACCAAGGAAAACGTGAGGATCTGGACAGGAACGTCTGGCATGGCCAAGCTCCAGCTGCTGCAGGGTGTGAGGAGTGGATGGACGGAGACAAGAGGAGGGAGAAGGGTCTGGAGAAGGAGCTGTGGGCAGGCACAGGAAGCTGCCTGGCCATTTCTGCCTGGCCATCTTCCAGTGCTGAGAGAAATTAGTGATTCCCCTGGGGAGAGAACAAAGAACCACTTTTGCACCCAGATTTCTGTATTTCATGAGTGGTCAATTAAAATGGTCTAATCTCATGGCCTGAGGTTCTTGGTAATGTTTGCTTTGTGGGACGAGCTCTATTTCAGATTACCAGGTGTAAACATTACAAATGGGCATTTGCCAGGCTATGCTGAACCAAGCCACTAGCTAACTGAGAAAAAGTATGCTGTGAAACAAAATTCAGGTCTACATTTCTAACAGGGCAAGCTGTTCATGTAAGAGGACAGCAAGATTCATAAAGATTGGTTAAAGAAAAGGAAACTACTGGGGAAGAGCTTAGAAAAAGCACTGGCACATTATTTGGTGTGCACATCTCAAGTGCTTCAGCACTGTTGAAACATTTTGGGAAATGGTTGCCCTCATACCTGTTGAACTGAATAAAAAATGGGTCCTCTCATTTCCTTAGCTTTGGCACTGGGCATGAAAATTGTGCTGTGCTGGCCTGTGAGTTTGGGGGACACATCTGCTGAAGACCAAAACATAGCCAGGCATCTGCACTGAGTTCCCACACAGCAAACCTTAGGATGCCGGAGGGGTTATTTCCTCACTCAGGAGAGCCCACGGTAAAGAACAGAACAAGGCAGGACATGTCCAGGATGGCCTGGATTAGATGCAGTCTCCTCACTGAGTACAGTGACAGTTGTGTAGCACTGCTCTCATTAATGCAGGATCAGGTTCTTGCCGGTGCCCTCTCCTCCTCGGCTCCTTGGGTTGTGCTCACACAGCAGCAGTCCCCACCTGTGCTGGCAGAGCTGCTCTCTGGCACCAGGTGTTTGGCAGGTGCACAGGGCATCATCTGATTGCTGAGGAGAACACCTGGGGTCCCACATGCTCTGTGCTAATTGCTGCTAATGAATTGCTGAACTAAAAAGGCTTAAACTCCACGATTTGGATCAATGTCCACCATTCATTCATCAGTGGACCCCACCAATAATTTCAAGCTTCATTAGGCATGCAGTTATGCTGAAACCCCTATTTCTCGTGCATGACTTGGACTACCAAGAAAAGGGAGTAATGTAGAAAAAAACCAAAGTCTCTGACTTTGCACAAAGCAAAAATGTCTATGTGGCTAAAGAATGTACAGATCAATAAAACATTCCACAGCTGTAGCCAAGTTGGAGCTTAAGATACAAGCAAAAGTATTAACAATGGAGATTCCTTGGCATTACTTCCTGAATTTTTCTGTTGGAATTAGTAAGCTGGACTGTGACAGAAAGGCTTCCTTAAACCAGCATCAGACCACATCCAGTGGGCACAGGGGTGAGAATAGAGGCAAAATAAGACAGGTTGAGAGAAGGCATGGTCTGACACAGTTGATAGCAGAGTCTCTTTCTGAACTAAGAAGAAACAGGGTGAGATTTTCTGTCTGTGTTAGGAGAAGATATGCTGGACAGTTAAAACAAGATTGGAGCCCTACCTCTCCAGTGCTGACAAAGAGACCTGAAAAAATCTGTCACACAAACGGCCTCAGAGAGGATTATCAGGAAGACACGAAATAATGAAGCTGAAAAGCTGACTCGAGACCTTCTTTTGGCTTTTACCAATAACTGGCCGAATTATTGCTTTGGTATTTTAATTGTCATGACCTCTGCAGAAGCCTGATGTGTGCTATTAATTCCCCCTGTGCAGGGTGAGGTAGGATATTTTACTGTGGATGTGACACACGTGCAAGGCAGCATTTGCCCCGGGCTCTATGGAAAAACTTGCTAAGGTAAATTGTTTATGGAATCTTAGAGATAACAGCTGAAAATTGCTTTTTCTTCCAAAATTTCCACCACTACATCCAATGCTTAGCACACAAACATGTCTTTAACATGGATCAAGCAACACCCTCACTTTTTTGCCTGAACATTGGCTTTGAAGGTCTTCAGGGATTTTGTGACTTGTGACTCCTGGCATTGGAGAAGCTGCAACAACAGGCACAGATCAGAGGGCTGGGCAGTCTGAAGAGCCCATTTCTAAACTAGGAAGACAAATTGAGTCTATTTTTCAGGCCATATGGTGTCCACAGAAATAGAATAACAAATTAGATGTCTTTTAAATGTCAAGTTTCATTATTTTGGATGGATGCTTAGTAATCTATGTTTAATGTTGTGAACAATATGAAGAAATAAACCACCTGTATAGTATGCACATATAGACCTAAACAGAGTCAAGATAATCAGATTTAAAATATTAAATAATAATAAAAAAGGGATTTAGGGTTGCCAAGTCTTTCATCCCTTTCTCCTATTACCTTTCTCATGGTGACCTCCCAAGCCTGTTTTTCTCTTTTGTTCTATATTTTCACCTAAAGTGCAGATCCTGGCACTGAGTGTGGGGAAAAGCAGCTTCACCCTTTGTAGATACACATTGTGGCAAAGGACAATTTTTAAGACGAGGACATGATTACAAAGCTACATTAAAAACTTGTAAATAAACTCTTATAAGGATTTGGAGCAAAATTGGAAGCACTGAGTCGGCAAACAGCCACTAATGCAAATGCCCTTAACTTTGCTTTTCCTTCCCCAAAATCAAAAGGAGTGTGTGTGAACCGAAAGCACTTTGCTGCACTGAGCCTATTAAAGGAATCACAAAATATCCAGCCCTACTTCACTGTATCAAGCAGGAGAAAGGGAAAGTGATAATGAACACCAAAGAGACCAAGACAGAGCAAACAGGATGTAAAGGTTCACATAGAGGTGATCAGTAGCCCACTGCTCCCTCTGCTTATTCAGAAAATATGAACTCTGTGGATAATCACCACATGCGTTTGCTGACTTTTGTTTCCCAAACATACCAAAATGTGCTAAAATGAGAATATATGGCAATAATTACATCCACAGTGGGCTGGAAAGCAGGAACTTTTTAACCCTGCACCACAGAAAAGCTGCAGGGGAGATTTTAGTTTGGAGGTAGGATGGGATAGGGCTCAGAACAGTGTGGTGAGTCCTCCTATATTGTAAGAAGAGTAATTGATTATTTCATGGCCACAAATGTTTGGGACATGTCTTCTATTTTTTTGTCCTAAATCCTTCCTCTTCTGTATGGTTCGAATGCCTTTCTCTAAAGTGGATCAGCCCAAATGCACACAGATGTTCTCTGGACCAGGCAAAACAAGATGCTGGTGCTTTTCAACCAGGTGGAAAACTGACATTCCTGATGAACTGAAGAACTGGGAGCTTGAGAAGCAATACTCAGAAGCCCCCAAAAGGGTCTTAGAGAAACCACATTATGCAATGGGAAACCTGGCTGCACATGACTACATTTATTTATTTATGCAAAGACACGATTTATAGACACACTGGTGATTTGTTGTTCAGCTGTACAATGATTAGTCAGAGCAATAGATTTTAACTAGAGTGTCAGCTTGGGTCTTTCATACCTCTGTTTGGCTATTATATCTAACAGGGAAGACACTGAAATAAATCGTTATTGCCTCTGATTTGCAATAAAGTCCTTGGGAAGAGCCTCTGCACTTGAAGAGAGTTTCCTGCACTGGCAAGTGTTTGTACTGGAGCTGTTTCTGTGGTGCCTCCTTACCCCGTACATTTGGGGAAAAACAACTCAGTGTAAAATGCTCACAGGTCCCTCTAGTGTCATGGTTAAACCCTCCAGACCTTTGTACCAGTGCTCATTAATTTTTGGCTGTCATTCTTCCAAGACCAGCAGCTCTGAATACTACTTCCTTGTAGTGCCCAAACTGCTGTCAAGCTCCAGGGAATAGCTGCACCGATGTGCTGGGAGCTGGAGAGCTGAGCCCTGCTGATCCAAGGGGATTGTGAATAACAGCAAATCAATAGGATTTGCTCTTGAGATGAAGGGGAGCTCCTGCACTCCTTTTCCATGGAAAGATTCATTTAGTGGGGAAAAACATTGTCCACTCCTCTAGCCCCACCGTGATCCTTGGTCCCCTGCAGCCTGGGACCAGGTGGGGTGCAAACTTCCTTGTTTCTTCTGGCCCTCAGTTCAGCATTCCGGAATTGTCCAGGCACTCAGGTCAAGTCCCAGCAACAGGAACCTTGCCCAAGGCAACAGGAAAAATCTCTGTCAGGGCAGGGACACCCTCAGCCTTTCCAGCTTTGACCGGATGAGGTCACAAGATTTAAACCAGTGTCTGAAACCTCAGGCTGACTCCAGACTGCCTCCCTGGGAGACTGGAGACCAAGGGGAGAATCTCTTTCTCGTAAGAACTGCAGAACACCACATGCAGTTTGGATCTGCAGGACAGCTCTGGCAGGACTTTTTGGTGTCTGAAACCAAAGTGTTTTCTCCAGCAAGCTGCCTGGGAGACCCAACGCCTTGGGTTTGAAGGAAGAGCAGGCTGGCTTGGGCAGAATCCTAATTAATCAGGAGAGCAGCCCCAGGGCTGGTTTGCCTGTGCTGATTGCCCCGGGCAGGAGCTTTCTGCCTGTGCGAGCTGCTGATCTGGCACCCACGTCTCCCGCCTTGGGGGGCGCATACAGACAGATCTGTGAATACAGAAATGAATGTAAAATGGGGAAAAGAAAGAAAAAACTCAAGGAGCACTGTTTCTACCAATTCTGCCCGCGTGCGCCCTGCCTTTGGAAAGGTCGGGGTTTGCCTGCAGAACAGCGGGTAGCTCGGATTGATTTTATTTTATTTCCTACAGGAATAGGGGTGCCTGGAGCTGCCCAGCGCCGGCCGCCCGGAGCCCGCGCGTCCCGCCCGCCCTTCCGCGCATCCCTGCCTGGCTCCGACAGCCGGCAGTTTCACAGTAAGCGTGCGCGCAAATGATACAGAGGACACTGCATCCTCCCTGCTCCCCTTCCCCGAAAAATTATCCCAGCGGGGCAGGAAGTAATTGCAGGGCTGAACCGTCGATCCTCCTTCCAACAAGCACGGAGAGCTCCCAAAGCCCCGGCAGCCGCATTTGCGGGTCCGCGGGGCTGGAAGGGCAGAGCGCTGCGAGCAGCTGCGAGCGAAAGCATCCGCGCTCCCATGGCAACCGCGGATCCCGCCGCCGGGAGGATGCTTCGCTCCCCTCCGCTCCTCTCCGCTCCCCTCCCTTCCGCTCCCCTCCGCGCCACTCCACTCTCCTCCGCTCAGCTCGGCCGCGGCGCGGAGGGACCCGGCACTCCCGCTTGGCACATTCCTTGGATTCTCTGAGTTACGGCAGGGTTTGTTTAGCGCTGGACTCCTCCAGCATGTGTGTTGTGTTTAGTTTCATCCAGCTGCACCGCGAGCTAATTGCAAATCCAAACCTGCAAATCTCCCGCAAAATATAAGAAAGTCAAACGATGTTTCCTCTGTAGCTTTTTCTCTTAGGCATCCGTACTGTTAGATTTTTTTTTCTTTTTCACCCCTCTCCCGTGGCAAGGACGTAGAAATGGAATTATCCCCATTTTGTTATTCCTTCAGGAAAGACAATGGGAACCATTTGCTTTTCCAGAGACATCTGGCCCTTGATGTCTGTCTTTACAAGGAAAGAGCTCAAGTCTCAGCTAATTCCTTCAAAAAACCCACTAAATAAAAGACAAGTCACATTTTTTCCCCTGATTTAGAAGGACAAAGTAAAGACAAAATCCCACGGATCTTTCATCGCTTCTGATTGTTCTGTGCATTAGGACAATAGCTCGGTCTGCCTGACTCAAAACTGTGATTCCACCGCTCCAAGGTTTGGGTCTATTAAAATCACAACAGAATCCCTCCCTCAGTCTTGCCAAGTGATTGCCTGAATCGATGGGCTATGTTGTTAACACAGGGACCCATTTCTTTTTCCTTTTTTGCTGTGGCTGTGCCAGCTCTCCTATTTCCATAAGCTTATAGCAATTCCAGTGTACCTCAAGAAAGTGCAGCCCTCCTGCATCATTTCAGAGGCATGTAATTTTATTTTAGTTGCCTGACTTTCTATATTTATATAATTCATGTATTCTAAAGCTCGTATATTGCTTCCTTTCTATTTTTTCTGGCCTCATCCCTGCCCAATCGGGTATAAATAAAGTTTGACCTTCTAGTTTAGCTGGTGAACCGTGTGATCCTGCTGCAAAGATTTCCCTGGCAATGTGTAGTGCCCCTGTGTGTACAAACACACACATATATCCCATGCACACATCTCATTTTTACATGCTCTACTGTGCAGGTTTGGTGATGCAAGTGGTGCACTGGCCTAAGAATGAAGTTTTACAGTCTTTTGTATCTACGGAAAATCAGTGATATATATTTATCAAATATCTAGATAGATTAGTGCCAGGGAAAACCCTGAATTGGAGCCCATGTCCAAAGAGCAGAAAAATATCCACAGATTTTTACAGCACTTTCCATTTTTGTTGTGAACCCCATGAGTTTTTTTGATGGGTTATCTGATATGCTCACAATATCCCAGTGCCAACATTGACATACACAGACAGTTTTCTCTGGTTTAGCTGACAACATTACACTTAAATAAATGGCTTACAAGGTTTTGTTTGCTGCACCCAGCTGCATTACACCAGAGGACTAAATGAGTCTCCTTTGAGGACAAAAGAAGGTAATTTGTTCCTTTAATTGAAATTGCTTTTTTTTTTGGAATGGCACGAACAACCAGAGAATGAACACAGAATTGTTCAATTTCTGTTGCATACAAGAGAAAAATGCATTGCTTTCTGAAAATGTTATAACTAATACTTTTAAAAGCTGTATCCCTTTCTTGTCCAGGTTCCATCAGTGCTCTAGCACAGCAGCTCTGTCATATAAAGCCAATAATTTTTTTGATATAAATTTATGATTTTGGTAATTTTTAATTTATACTGTTAATATCTGTTGTCTCAGAAAAAAATTTCATTTTTCTCAAGGACTTAGAGCAGGTCATTTCTGTTGCTTCATGCAATATAGAGCAGGAAACAGGGAACACAACACAGCTGGCTGGTTGAGAGAGCTGGAAAATCAGCCTCCTCTGAAACTTCTCAGGACTTCAGGATCCATGTCACGTGTGTCAATCCTGTGCATTCAGAGCCTGGGCTCTCGGGCTGCCTGAAGTGCATTCAGGCAGAGCCACGTTGCAAAATGCATGGAGGAAGATTGGCTCCCACCAAAAAACTGCTGAGAAACAATGACTGTCTTGGGTGTTGTCTAGACAGTCCTACTGCCTGCTAGGGACCTACAAAACTGGGAAGTCTTTTCCCGTGCTGGCAAAGCACGTGGGGAATAACACACAGCGTAACAGTCCCAGGGATTCCAATCAAATCAAGGCACGTGCTTACAAGCTCTGCTGAACTGGAACCAGGCTGCGTCAGCTCCCTTTAACCTCTTCACAGATCACAAACACTAAGCTGCAAACACCTGCCTCAGAGAGCCAGAGAAAGCAATGCTCTGAGTGGTGCCTGCTGAGGTGGCTCAGGCTGATACCGAGCTTGGAGTGTGGCTCTGGGTTTCAGCAGAACAAAGGGTTAATTTTGGTGCTGTGGTTTGGGAAAAACGAAGCCAAACTAACCAGACATCTTGGGCAGCCTCTGTTGACTTTGAGAGGATGTTCCTGTGTATGAGGAAAGGGATCTTCTGCATGTAGAAAGGGATGGGCATAAAAGGATCTGTCCACAAAAGGATCATACCATAAAAGGATCTGTCAGCAGCACCATTTTCTTAGGAGAGATGAGATGAGACAAGTGCAGTCTGGTTTAGAGCCTGCAGTCAGTGGAGTGGCACCTGCTTCTGATGTGGGTCAATTCAGTCCTGCTCTGTCACTTGGGCTTGGTTTACACTAATAAGGAGCTTTATCAACACTGCCCAACATGTCTTCCCAGACTGCAATACCTGCCATTGACACTTCAGCTCCTCACGGGGACTATGTGTGCTTCATAAGGATTTTACTGCTTAACCCCATTATTTTGAATTGCACTATGACCTTTTTTATCTGAAATGCTAATGGGTGGTGTGCTGGAACTCCCTTCCTTCAACACCAAGGCAGAGCTTACAGGAAACACATTGGTTTTGTCCCATAAGGGTGCCCATCTGAAAATGGCACGAGCTCCACAAATGGTACACTTTTATGTGAGTAAAATGAAACATACTCAGCACTGGAAGCCTGTCAGGGATTGTTGATGGCATCCATTCTGAAAGCCATTACAATTGTATCTGGCACTTCACTTTCTGGCAATTTGCAGGTGTCTGTGGACCATGTCAAAACAGTCAGGCTCAGTTTTTCATGCTTAAAGCCTTTAGCTGTGGAAGGACCTGACTTCTCTTCAGCTCATTTTCTTCAGGCCACAAACCAACACAGGTTTTTTTTTGGTTTGATTTCGAGAGACCCATTTTTTTTTGAGAGACCCTTAATCATGTCCTGCCTTCATAAGGAGACTGAACATTTGTTTTGGGAAACCTCGGGATGTGAAGTGGGTGTCTCATGGGCACCTGGTTCAAGCCAAAGCTCTCTTTTCAATGAATAAATACCTCTGACCATTTATGTTTTCACATTGAAACATGGTCAGTCTCAATACATGTCATGGTCAGTCTCAATAGCGTTTATTTATCAAGGCTTGTGAGAGCAACCAATAATAAGCAAGTCTCCTTTTTCATGTGCTTCAAGAACCCTTGAAATGCAATTTAGTGCCAAGCAGAAGTCCATGTTTTTAATAATTGTCACAAACACTGGCAGCAGTAAAAAGGTGCCTGTTCAGCTCACCCATAACACTCGAATAGATACAGCACCAGGAACCAGAAATTAGTATAACATAATGTAACACGATATAATAATATGATAAGAACCTGAGTGATAGAAAGGAATAAAAGAATGACCTCTGAAGACAAAGCAATATCCTGCCTCATTTTGCATAGTCCAGTGAACGGCTCCTCAGCCCATCTCCCCACAAATTGGCAGAACAGAATCAGAAGACAAAAGCGAAAAGCAAATCCAAAATTATAAGAAACATCCTATTTTACGGTCACTAACCAATCTACGTTAAAAGACAAATATTTTCTCTTCTAAATTTGCATACCACATCAAAGCATCATCTGAAAACTACATTCTAAACAGGAAAATATAGCAAGTCCCAGTATTATTGCTTTTTCCTGGGCAGGGAAGGAGGGAGGGAGGAGGCTGGTCAGACCTTTTTCATTTTCACAATTTTCAAGGACTCCTTCACCAGTTTTCCTCACCTCCCTTATTCCAAAAGTGTCTATTGTGTTACCAGCACAATCTTCTTAAATAAAATAAAATAAAATAAAATAAAATAAAATAAAATAAAATAAAATAAAATAAAATATAAGGTATTTTTAAAGATTAGTTTTGCTTGCTACTTTTTACTATGGCTGCCTGCTACTTGCAGGCTGCTCTTCAGAGCCTTTAACGTTATGCACATCATCTAAATCTGTATCAGCACTGGCTCATTGAATTTCTGTTAGCATATTAGAAGAATAAAATATAATATCAAAAGTACCTTAGACTTTGTTTCATATGAACACTTTCTAGGATAAAAGCATTGGATGCCCTGACAAATCCGCAATAAAATTCACATCAACTTTCCTGGAGCAGAATCAGGCCCAGAGAAAATCTTGAATGATTTGGTCTGCAGACTCCAGCCTATGAACACCTCACAAGAGTTGTCTCACAGATAATACAGATGAAGTGTTATTTCTTCAAAATATGAAAGCGAGCAGGGGAGGAAAGCCATTACACAGTGAAAGCGCTCAGAATGTGAATGCTCCATCCAAAATCTTTTGGCATTGGTCTTCATTCCTTTTTTTTTTTTTCATCCTTGGGAGTGCCTGTCATTCTGGTGACACTTTTTATGAAACAGTAGCTTTGCTGCCCTCATTGACACATGGCTGGTGTGAACTGCCACCTATTTTCCCTCACATTAATGTGGAGACCTCAGTCCCCTGCCAGAAGTCCATGGAAGTAGCTCAGATTTGGGTAGACCTCTGGAGAGCAGGATTTAACAGGAAGCAGAACTATGTCAGTAAATCTTAAAATGTCTCAAAATTATCCCACTGAAATGACACTGATATACACTGTGGTCATGGCAGTGGCATCTCTGTGATAAACTACAGATATATTTGGTAATTTGAAATACCTTTGATACCTCCAATTTTTATCTGCTGTAGGATTATACCTTGCAACTCCCTGATAAAAAAAAAAGTCTTCTCTTCATTTCCTACACATGTGGATGTACTTTACTAAAATTACACAGCAACTGGGCCTCATACTACTAACACTCTTCAAAAGTTCAAAGTCCAATAGCTCCCCAGTCATCCAGAGTCTCCTACCATTAAAAACTTAATGCATTTGTGTAAAAGAAAAAGATCCAAAACATACCCAAACCATTTGTGTCAATTACAGTGAGATTTAAGATGAAATAATTTTTATTTTTCTTTCCATTCCAGGTCATACTCCAAAAAAGGTGAGCTGTAGAATTGATGAGGCACAAAAGCAGTATATGAAATTTAATTGACTTTTTTTCCCATCACATTTAAAATGAATTGTGATAGAAGATTTCTAGTGGGACAACCTACATGGTCCACTCAGATGCAGGTGGATCCACATACTTTTCAAGCCTGTGTAACCATTCCAAGCCTGTGCTAGCAAAACTTGGCTTTCCCTCTCTGACTTTCAGCAGGAGAAAATTTTCCAGAATTGCATTTCTGTGATGTCTGTCAGAGAGCATGAGTCTGTTCCCTGCAGTGAGATCATACTTGGTCTCCTTTGAGTTCTTAAGTTTTACTTTGACTGCCTGGGATCATCCAGATATGAAAAGCTCTCCTCTGAATCTTCCAGAGCTTGGACCAAACCTAAACCTTCCTTATCTTCAGCTGGAACCTGGACATTACCCATTTTTTTTTTTTTTTTTTTGGTGGAATTCAACTTACAGGGTGTTTTATCTTCCTGCTTATGTGGAACACCCACACACAGGTAGTCCCCATTTTGGCAGAAATGTCGATCTGTTTAGGTGCTACTTTTTATAACATAACATCTGCAGGCAAATATTTATAGGGAAGCTGTCAGAAAGCATTTCTCTGACTGGCTTCTGATCTGAGTTACACTGAGGAGTAGAAAAATCTTGCAGTGCAAATTGGAGGCAGCCCATGTTATTGTTCTATAGACACAAGCAGATATATCCCACATGATTCTCTTATTCTTAAGCCAAACACTCCAGTGGTTTAAGCATCTTGGTGATTGTTTGCAAATTATTGACTCGGTCTCCAAATTCAGTTCATGACAGGGAGCCTTCCTTAGAGCAGATTTTCCTTTAAAGCTGCAAAACGAGATGATACATTCCCTTTGGCTGCTCACAAAGCTCCCTTTGCTTTCCACCCCACGGCTGTATGGATCTGAACACAGCACTCACAGCCATGGCTCTCTCCCCTCCTGGACAAGACACTTACAGGTGCAGTGCCAGCCTCCTCCCATTGAACTCTAGCAAAATTCAATTATCTGTAAAGAGCAAAGTGAAAGCTCACTTCCTTTCCAACCCTGCAAGCTGTACCCTCACTAGCCAGCACCTGGCCTGCTTAAATTGACAGAAATCACTTATAGCTGGCCATGGTCACACCTGGAACTGGCCCAGTTCTCCTTTAAACCTGAGCAAGCACTGGCAAAAGGTACTGCCTTGCATAGGTAAGGCCCCAAATAATTTTATTTAGTCAAGTCACAATTAGTACAAACATCCTTATGCAGCTGCCAAGTAGTCTCCAGACCCGTCCACAGGGAGCAGTGTTTGGGAGCAAACATGCACTGCCAGGCTGCTCTGGGTGCATCCACCAGAACCCTCCCACTGTGCACAGACTGGGGCCTGGGGCACAGAACAGAGGCCATTTGGTGCAGGACAGGCCCACAGGACTCATTTTACTCAAATGCAGGTGGTGGTGAGGGGTGTGTGCACTTGGATCTTTAGGTCCTTCACCTTCTGCTTCAGAACCAGACCCATGCCCCCTTTGCCCCAGCAATGCATTTATAGAACTGTACAGACAGGGCTGGTTTTGCAGCGTAGAAAGGGCTGGGAAATTACAGTGGTTGCTTGCTTAGAGCAATTACCTTTCTCCCCAAATAGTCCCACTCCTTTCAGCAAAAGGTCTCTCAGTGTGAATGAAGAGGAAGAGGTTGCCCACTAACTATTTTGTACAGCTGAGCTTGTCCCTTATGACTTTAGCTTCTTTTCTAACCTGAAGGTGCACAACCATGGGGTCTGTGGGACCCAAGGCTGAAGCTGGCAGGGGTGAACTCTGCCTGGAGCCAGTTTGTTGATCCTGCCTGTTCAGTGATATTTTTTTCCCAGTCTGTTCCATCTTTGGAAAGTCACCCTGCTCAGATTGGAAACTGTGAAGAATCTTCTTTCCTCCTTGCTTGCAAACTGGCTTCTCTGGACTCCAGAAATCACTGCTTCCCTAATATATAAACAGAAATATGGATGGAAAGTTCCAATGTGTACCATGAACAGTGAATTGGAATGAAGTCTATATTTATGAACTATGTCAAATTCTGATTTCTTTACTTTGAAATCACTACTCTAAGGAGAAAATGTATGTACTCACAGGCTTCAGAAACCTGAACATCTATAAAACAGTGGAAGAGTAGTGGCAGCATGTTGCTTTCCAAGCCTTTTCGCAAGCCTTAGAAATCTTTCACATCTTTAAGTCCACCATAGAAATAGATTGAAAAATATGTCTCCTTTTCATACAGTTCTCTTCTTTAGGAAAGAAAGAAGTTTAGGCATACAACTGTTTAAGATTCAACTTTTCTTAACTATCAACAGATAGTGAAACAGATGCTGGCATGCAGTTCTTCCACACCTGAAGATACAGAATTGCAAACATAAAAGGAATAAGAAATGCTCCCAGCATGCAGACATTGCTGGTAATCAAGAGGTCTCATGGTTGTGCATACATTACTCTGTGAGTAAATGTGCACAATCCTGGCATATTGAGGCAGGAGCTGTATCACACCTTTACCAAGGCATGGTACCTGTGCAAATCATAACACACAGAGAAACCAAAATAAGAATTGATCTGTGAGCTTCAGAGCAGCCTCTGAACCAACAGTGCTTCTGGCAAAAATACACTGTTCTCGACCTGCTTCAACTCTGGTCACTCCCTGAAAACATTTCAGTGGAATCTGCTCAGTGCTGTTGCCGCTGTGTAAAACCGGGTGCACAACAAAATTAAATACACACGTATAGAAATAATCATGAATACAATCAAATAAACAGCATCAAATATTTCAGAATTTCATTGTGTAAAACCTCCAGTGTTGGAGTGAACAATTCACGTTCTCATTCTCATATGTGTTTGCACAGGGAGGCAGAGGTGCTGAGTTGAGGAATCAGGCACCCTGGGACTGTTCTTGCCCTTCCACATCGTTCTGATTTTACCAGAGCCAAGGTACCTCCAGAGGATGAACTGTCCCACTCCTGAGAAAAGTGCCTCGGAGAGACAGCATTTACCACCTTCTGAAGGGGTCTCTCTCCGTGAGGACTACAAGTAAAACCAGCTTACAGCAGATGCTTAACTTTCACAAGGCTGATGTCAAGGTAGATGGATTCCTTTTCTGCATTAGTCTATCTGCTGGGAAAGTTGAAGATAATGACACTTCACTCTCTCAGAGTGCTCATCTGAAGATCACTAGTGTAAGTATTGCAGTAAAAATACTCTGAAGAGGCACAAAGGTTTCTGGAAGAAAAGAGTTTGAAATAAATAAGCCCACTGCTTCACAAGTTTTAGGAAATATATTGCCATGGGAGGAGAAAAGGCAGAAATTATGCAAAAAGCTTGTTTTGAACATCACTGAGGTATAAGGGAATTCATACCTCTTAACAAACAACCTAATGCTCATCTCCGTGACAAAAAGAAGTCTTGGCTGTTGATGCATCCAGAAGCACATCGGTAATGCCAAAGTATCCAGCGTAATAAAAATACATCAAGTGTTCCAGGAGAATGGAAAACACAGACTGTGACTGGTTTGAAAAAGTTACCACAGTGGAGCCTTGTAGGAATTCTCATCAGGCTGAAATGAGTGGGCATTGTACCAACACAAATGTTTATTATTCATAGCAGTGATGGGAATATACATTTAAAAACCCTTCATAATTAGCCTCATTCACAAAAGCTGCTCATCCGCTCCTCTGTGGGTACTACAGCCCAGACTTCCTCCCCAGTCTATGTGCATTCCAACTTTCTTTTTCCTCCCAGCCAAAAAGTCACAGGCTGCTCCATGTGAGGGTTCACTTTCAGCAGCCATTTATCTATTTGTCACATTTATTTGACAAATCAAATGAAAAAAGAAGAAGGGGCTTTGAATCGCAAGGATCATTTTCAACCTGTGCTATTGTTGAGGTAGCTCTGGTTAGTAACTAGAAAGCATTAGTGATTTTGTTTTAAATAGGAGTATTGTCCTTGGACCATGATTCTAGCGCATTTCCTGCCCTTCAACAATTTAACTTTTGATTTCATGGGGGGTTTTTTGTTTTGTTTTTTTTTTTTTGGGTGGGTTTTTTTGGTTGTTGTTTTTGTTTTTATTTTGCGTTTTTTAAAATAAAGCCTTTCCATAGGGATAGAACAGACAAAATCCTGCAGAAAACTGCTGTATCTTTTCAACAGAAATATCCTCTCTCACAAATGATACTTTAATATGGCAATCTAAACTAAAGCTTGCGAAAAGAAAACCTGAATCTCTGAAACTGTTCAGCAATTCAGCAAATTTCCCTTCATCCTGAAGAGGGAGGGCCTCACGTGGGGAAGGGACAAGGCTGGCTCCACACCAGAGTGCTGTGCTGGAGATGGCTCTGCTGGACTCAGAATGTGAGACTAGAAGAATATTCTTGACCAGATGCAGGCACGTGGCTGTACCCCCCGAGCCAGCTCCCTTCAGCTCAGCCCCTCTCAATACCCCTGTGCCTGTCCTTATCTTCTCCTGCTGTGAAATACCATCCCTTAGCTTAAACCTCACTAAGCAGAATTTAAGCCAAGGCACATGGCCTTAATTTGGGCACAGGAGGAGCAGGCTCCAGGCAGTTACTGAGAGCAAACTGGGTCAAACACCGCATGTTTACCAGATTTTAAAAATCATTAACTACTTTAAAAAAACTTATGAACTGTGTGATGTTTTTCTTAAGTAACTTTTGCAAGGACATGAAATGAAGGGCTGAGTCTGAGGGACATTTGGCTGTCCTTGCACTCTGAAAGAAAAGGCACTCCAGGGTTCATGAATCCTTTGGGAATATGTGTAATTTCATCCAATAATGTCTTTTATTTTCCATTTGTCTAAGTGTGTGGCCAACTGCCTTTTCACAGCCCAAGACCTAAAGCTCTTTCATCACCTCTTAGCTCATTCCACTAACAAATTGGCTTCCAGCTACTCAGTAAGTTCTGCCAAATCATATCAAGGCCACTAGAGAGGCAAGATGGGCTGTATCTTTTACATTTGCATAGGGCTTCTCAAATGGGAAGGTTGTTAGGTCGATTGAGAACTATTTGTGGTCAACTTTTTTTTGAAAAATAATCTGTCAAACACATCAGCCTAATTATAGGGGCTCAATTTCTGCCAAGATATAATTAACGGTCTCACAGTGATATTAAGTGCTCTGAGAGTTCATTTTGAGATGAAACTTGGCCTGAAAGACCCATGACCAGGACCATTATTTTTGCAAATATGCTTTATAATAGGATAATTATAATAACACTGAACTAATCTTTTAAATGCCTTTAAAATTATTTGCCTATTTCTAGCAGAACGATACATTTCAAAGCATGGGTTTCTGTCACTCCCAGCACTGTAATTTGGGATGGCCACTGTTGTTTAGTCCCTTGTGCAAGGATCAAGGGACAGGATCAAATGACAAAGTATAACTCCAGGAAATTAAGCTAAATGCCAGGTTGGATGCAAGCAGGGAATGGGATCCCTTCTCTTCACTTGTCCTTGACTTGCTCAGCTGTAAGCAGTTATTGGAGAGCAAATCTCCAAAGCCATGAGACAGAACGAGGCCCCCTGCATTGCTGCCTCACCAAGGGCCGTGCCAGCAGAGAGCTCTGGGGGCACAGAAATGTCATTTTGAGGGCAGGGCTGTGGCGTCAGCCACAGGCTGTGGGGGAAATGCCATGTGTGGGTCTGTCTGTGCCTGTGAAGGGTCTGGCTCAGGAGCTCAGGTCCTGTCTGGTGCTTCTGTGACGAACTGTAGCGTCACTGTATGGGGACACTGTTCTGGTTTTTGGAGCCCTCCTGTGACAAGATGGCACAAAACCACACTCTGCCACCATTGCAGTGGTACACAGTGAGCCGAGTATCTACCCAAACAGCTGCTTGGAAACAGACCAACCCAAGATGTTAGATTTCTGAGACAGGCTACACTGCTTCCCGTTTGCATTTCTAAGTACAGAAAAACTGGGGAAACCACCTCAAGTTCTCACTTTTAAGCCTAGAAGTAATTGCAAGCCAGGAGCAATTACAGCCCTGCTTAAGGGGAGAGCTAAGGATTTCCTTTGCTGGGCAGAAAGCTCTCTGTAAGTTAGAATTAAACTGTATCAGAGCAATTTACAAAAAGATAAACTCAGCCATTTAATTCCCTATCTGGAGAACTGGATACGGTAAAGAAGCTGAAATTAATCTGCATTTATCATCTCCTGGTATTAGGGCTGGTAAGGTAACCTGCTCTTATGTAATTGGACTAATAGCTGTGGTTTATTAATGTCATTAAATCAGTCCTGCCTAGTAGACTTCCCTTTTATCTCACAGTGCTGTGTTATCTGCCCTGGAGAGAAGGCCTGGTTTCCTGGAAGCACATTCTTCCACATCATGTGTGAATCAGGCATGGGCACAGACAAGTCCGGCAGCCCTGGTTGTTTTAATGAGGAGAAGCAGAGATTGCTGGGTTTGATGAGCAGGGCACCAACCCCTGCTGTGCTGCTGTGCCTGGGCTGGAGATGGCTGCGAGTGATCCCTGGCAGCACAGAAACCCCAAATCCACAGCAATGCTTATCAATCTTGCAGAGAAAACACAGCTGTAACGAAGGGAAAGGGCAGCTGGATCTGCTTTGCCATCGGGTGTCTCACAGCAAATGAAGATTTTGTATTTATTGGCTTCTTTGGCCGTAAAGGATTACAAGGGGAAAGCACCTCCTTGTGTTGTGGCTCTGCCATCCTGATGAGTCTGCAGTTCATCTGGCTGCAATTTGCACTGACTGCATTATCACAGGAGATGCTGCCCAAGGAAAGAGGGGCTGGGCATGCTCAGAGGCACTGGATTGAGGATGCAAGTAAATAAATAGAAATGGGAAAAGAAAACATAGGCCCAAGGAGTGCTTGCCTCACTTGGTTTGTTATTGAGGTCTGGTGGATCTTTTTCTTTTCTAACCATTTGCCCTTATAATTGGAGCAGCAATAGGTGAAAAGAAATCCTCGGTTCCCGCTCGTGCTGCCTCTGTTTTCCAACTGTAACTCTCCTGCCAAGGTAGTCTTTTAAATTCCCCACTCCTGAGTTTTGTTTTTTGTGAGTCCCAAATATTTACTTCTTCAACAAGGGATGCCATATAAATGGAACATCAGTATGGGTAAGGTAAAGAAGTGAAATTATGTAGAAACTGAGGAACATGAAAGCCAATAAAATAGCTATGCAAGCCCTAAGTAGAAGGGACGAGGAGAGAGGAGAAAAGCCTTCCTGACTTGAGAGGATTGGAGTGTGTGTTTGGAAGAGATGGGCCCACAAAGACCCAAGACCCTGGGGAAGAGGTCAGGAGAGGAGATGATCACCAAGAGTAACTGTTTACCAGTTTATTTGTTGTGATTTATTCACTGAAAGGGTGGTCAAGCACTGGAATAGGCTGCCCAAGGAAGTGGTTCAAGCAGCAGCCCTGGAGGTATTTATTTATAAGATGTGCAGATGTGGTGCTCAGGGATGTGGTTCAATGCAGGACTTGGCAGTGCTGGGATAATGGTTGGACTCCATCACCTCAGAGGTCTTTTCCAACCTACACCATCCTATGATTCTGTGTTTTCCTCTACCTTAACAGGGAACTCCAGGCACCAGACAATATCTTGTTAATGGTGATGTAAATTAGACACAAAAAGCACAGTTGCATCAGTGACGTGGCCATGAAACCTTTTCTTTTGTTGACCACAATCATGACAAAAAGCGTAATTATGGTCATGCCAAACAAAATGCCACTTAGACCAGCCTTGTCAAAGTTTTTTATGTCACTTGCTTTGATTAAAGGTTTGTCAGTGGAATTGCTGCCAGAACTTTCATTCTCTAAACAGTCAATATTGATAAAACATAAAAATGCCTCTGTCTATACATTAATGCCTTCTCTCAAGGAAAAAAAAAAGTGGATCATTCTGTTCTTCATTCGTTTTTCTATGAAGTTAATTTAAAAGCCTGAAATAAGAGCAGCCCCCTGAGGTGAGCTTCTCTGTCTCTCATCCTGGAGAGTGACAAGGGTTTCAGAACATGAATGTGACATCCTTTGGGACCTTGCTGAACTAGTGCCTAGATGGCAACATTTAAGCAGCTTGGCACTGCCAGGACTCAGCCTTTGCAAACCAGAAAGCCGGAAGAAGAGGTGGCCCAGGGTGGGAGAAGGAAGTCCCAGTGATTCTGAGTGCCCTTTCCCTGACACCTGGAACAGTTCATCCTCTTTCTTTGGTCACTGGCTGGTGTTGCCCTATGGGCCTGACACTGTGGTGCTGTGAAGAAATCTCTGTACAGAACTATTTCTTTCCAGACTTCATGGCCTGCACCTTCAGGAGCTGTTAATTTCATATAACATGACTTTCATTCCTCAAATCTAGACTAATCAACTATACACTTGTGTCCCACTGGTCTAATAATAAACCAATACTTAGTAAAACTCTTAAGTTTTTTGTTGCAAGCTAGGCCATGACAAATGCCTAAATGCCATAGATGCCAAATTAGAGGTGGCTTAACTCCTTTTGCAGGTGTTTGCTCTCCAGTGGAGAAGACTTTTTCTTTCCATATATTTCTTTCATTAACTATCATGATTTTACAAATCAGTTTTGTCTGGAGAAGGATATTTCTGTTTTAAACTAGTATCAAGAGCCCTTCCCCTTCCCCTCCCTTGTGAGCAGGTCTTTCAAGTCACCTGAGAGCTGCTACAGAGCTGTGAGAAGCAAAAGCTGAGTTGAATCTGTAGGAAATTCCCTTTATCATGGGCAGCCCCTGGGAGCTCTGTGCCTTTGTTTCTTCACTCGGTGCTCTCCATGTGCCACCTGCAGGCTGAAGCCACTGTGTGTCCACATGGGACTGCTCCCAGGGTGCACAAGGCCAGCCTTGACTTTCTTTTAATTTCTGGGTATAAGGAAGGCTCTAAAACTGCATGTGCCCTACAAGTTCAGGTTCAAACCCAGCCTCCTTTTATTTTTGTCATCATCTATGTGGATAAGATGCAGATTCTTTGCGGGAGCACGGGACCCTCGTACAACGAATCAATGTGATTTCGCAAGAGTCCATTTATTGTTTACATTACTCCATTCTTATGCATTTCTACAACTGTAGTTCACGCAATCACGCGCAACCTGATTGGGTCTCCCGCATTGTCCACGCGCTGTGCATGAACCCTTCAGGACACCTGATTGGTCTCACTTCAGGATGGTGCAGTCCCTCTTCACCTGTTTTTTGTTATTCTCTCTTCTACCGTCTTCGTTCCCAATTTAGAACTGCTTGCATTCCTCAGGCCCTGATAAGGGTGCTGAAGATAACTTGGCTGGGGTACCCTGACAGGGTTCTCATGCCTTACAACAATTCTTCCTTCTCCAGTAGGCACAGGATTGAATTAATCCAACTTTCCTCAGATCACATCCCAGAGCAAGAATTCAGTTTCAAGGCTGTGCACATTGGCATGGCTTTGTCTTTTGTCCGAAGGGAAGGGAAAGAAGGCTGCTACTCCTATCACAAGCTACCATACAATTCTCCCGACAGGATAATTTCCATGGAGCAGTTGAGAGTGGAAAAAGCTGTCTGGCAGTGAACACTCAGGTTGTTCATTAAGGAAAATTCAGGTGGAGAAACTTTGTGTCTAGATGTGATGAAAAGTTAATGAAACACGCACAACATCCCTGTGATCTGCAGCTCATTTTGAACAGAAGCTGATCTCACACAGGTGCATCTGAGGCTTTTGGTAAATGTTTCATGAGTGTTTGTGCACGACCCCAGACCTGGAAGGCAGCAGGGAAGGGAGCAGTGAAACTGCCAGATGCACAGAGGGAACCAGGGCAGTGGGGGGAAAAAGGCATCCCTCGAAGTTTTTGAATGAGAAACAGGACATCAATAAGAATGTGAACACAAGGATTTTAGATCTATAGTACCCTGGCTATCAGCTCTAAGCAAATGAGCAGCTAATTAGTTGAAAGAGAGTCTAACAAAGATACTAAGATACAGTGAGGAACACGATTCTGTTTACAGTACTGCTACTACAAGACCAGAATAAAATGTTGGTTAACACACATTTTGCAGCCTTTTGTTTGTCTGAGAATCTTGCTGTGGTATCTGTGTTAAATCTGGCCTGCAAACAAGCCAGTGCAGTGTAGAAAAGGAACAGGTAATGTGTGTCACATAGCTCAATCCTAGTTTTGGTAGCAAATATATTAGAAAGTCAGATAGATGCTATCTAGGGAGCAAGAGGAATCTCCAATGCTCCCAAATACTCAGATTCTGTGAACTTGCAGCCGAATTTGTTCCAAAGCTCATATCACCATGTAACACAACCAAAGCCAAACTGTAATGCTGAGCGCTTTAGAGTTTACAATTGCCTTTTCAGCTGTGTGTAAATTATGAATGCATTTTGCTGTGCTGGATTATACAGTTAATAAGACTCAGCCTGCTTGGAAATTGGCTTGTCTGTTTGGAAAGGCAGGGTTTGTGTGAAAGACGAATGGATAACCAAGAGGCTCACAGCTCTGGAAGTAACACCTCCTGACAGCGTGCGGGTAGAGCAGCCCTTCACCCAGGGAAAGGCACTGAGCCTTGCTTAGGCAGCATTACATGCCCTGACTGCCCAGGAAGTGAGGCTCTTTTCCCTGCTTCCCCAAGCCCAGTGAAAGAGCCCTCCATGAGGAAAACGCTTCCCAACAGGCTTGTTCCTCCTCGTGCCTTTCGGTTATGCCATATCTCAGATGAATCAGGTGGAGGTTTCCTCAAACACTCAGTCACTCACAGGCACAAGTTGACCTGGAAATGGCATGGAACACTGAGATGGTGGAAAGCAAAATTGCAAACTGCAAAACCTGGAGAAAAGCTCATTTCCTGTTTCTATGGCACACTGTCCTTATGGGATGAAAGAGCACCTGGAGTTCACAAAGGTCTTTTCTATACACTTTGTAGATGCTTCCAAAATAAGATGGCCACTGACACGAAAGAGAGAATTCAAGGTGTAGAATAAAGTCATTATGGCTGTGTATTTCTGTAGTCTGTTTAAGTGGTGTTCTTGCAAAGCTCCCTTTCCACCAGTGATTTGGCTTCAACAAAAACAGTGCATAAAATGAGTGGTTTTAGTCTGTGTACTTAAAGATTAAAGATTAAAGAGTGGTATGCAAAAGTAATCAGAATGTAAGAGGAAGTAAGAGGTGGAAAGAGAGTGACCTGTTCACACGTGGGAGTGGATCTGCTCAGCAGCTCCCAGCAACACCTACAAGAGCTCTGCTCCAGAGGTTTTCCCTTGAAATCCTCTTCCCCTGAGCACCACAGGCTGCAGGATTCTCCACTGCCCCCTGGGCAGAACAAGTAGGTACCTGATTTTCTGTCCTGATTTTTTACTTTTTCGTGAAATTCTCTTTTGCCTGCTGGCAATTATTTGCCTCTTCCAGACATGCTTTGTAAGGCCATGATATCGCTGTGGAGTCACTGGTAAAACAGGCTCAGAAGTGCTGCTGACCTGATTGCAAAGTATCACATTAACAAAACCAGGACTTTTTTCTCCCTGCTCAGCCTACCAGCAGAGTTTCTGCTCGATCACTCACTGTGTGGGAGAGGAATCCAGACACTGCTGCATTACTCACTGGCCTGAACAGAGAAAGCCTCTCCATATGTTTTTGCTAATGTGTGTGTACACATTACAAACTAAGCTCTTGAATCAGTTGCTCTGATTTTCTAGTAGTGATAAAGGGATCAGAGTAGGCTGACTCTGTCACAGGGAAAGAAAATGGCTTTCAACATACTGATTTTTTTTTCCTTGGTATTCATGCCAATATTTTTGATGGGAACATCAGCCTAGATATGCAAAATTATTACAGCCAAGTTAGCACACATCACAAATCTACTCTGGAAAGCATTATTGTGGTCTCTCTTCTTTCCAACCTTCATTTCAAGTATATATTATTGCAATGTTTATGGCCTGTTTGATTCAACTGTAGTATCAGACACCTGAGATTCAAATGCCATTAATCCATTCATATATAGTTATCCTAAATACAAAGCAATATTGTATTTACAATACACTGTGCACACTAAAGGAATATGTTTAATTACCTTCAGCAGATTTGAATAAAGCAGTAAGAAGGAGGTAATTACTCAAGTAAGAAAGCAGCTGAGTTTTACAGGGGAAATATCTTTTTTAATGGGAAAATGAACACAGGAGAATGCCAAGAGTGCATTTGTTTGATTTGAAAAGCAAAGAGAAGATACATATAATGATGCTGAGTGACAAAGACCATTGCTAGGGAAGGAAACCAATTTTTTCAGTGTATGGAGGACCAAAACTTATGGTCTGGCACTGATGTTGACAATGAAATGGCTTTCAAGGAATATATTCCTTGAGGATAGAGGTTTAAAGGCAGTATCATAGGAAATGGAGACATTAATGTGGTTTCTGAGAGAAAATTAGTATTCAGGGGAGAGAAAATGGGCAGTGGGATTCTAAAGGCAGTGACTCAGCTTTGTGAGCAGCTGCTGGTGCTGGGCAGGCTGAGAACACCCGGACAGAGGCTGGTGGGGTGTCCTGAATGCCAACCTCAGCATCACACACAGGATGGACCAGGCTCTGCTCCGTGGTGCCCAGCAATGGGACAGGAGGAACAGGCAGGAACTGATGCCCAGGAACTTCCACCTGAACATAAGGAAGAATCTCTGTCCTTTGTAGAGACAGAGCAATGGAACAGATTGTCCAGAGAGGCTGTGGACTCTCCATCACTGGAGATAATCCAGAGACCTCTGGACACAATCCTGTGCCATGTGCTCTGGGATGACCCTGTCTGAGCAGGGAGGTGGGAGCAGATGACCCCACTGTGGTCCCTTCCAGCCTGGCCCATTGTGGGATTCTTTAAAAACCTTCTGAACCCCCAACTTAAAAAACAACCTCCAAATGGGCACTTGGGGGCAGTGGTTGCTCGGCTGTAAAGGAAGGCAGGAACAATTCCCCAGCTGCTGGGCAGGAACTGCGGGAGCACTACCCTGGCAAATACCTGGGATGTGAAAGCAGCATGAGCCAAACCACGAGCTCTTCAGGTCTTGGAGGGCTTCAGTTTTCAGAAACACCTTAATGTGCTGTCACAGACCTGAATTACGAGGTGATTCTTTGGTTTTAACTTGCCCTCGTTTCTCAGGACAGCATGTAGCCAGGAAAGAATTCAGGAAAAGAGGTGGGTGCTGTCCTTCAAAGTGTGTCCCTTCTTATTTATCTCTTAGCTCTGCATGGCTTTTTACAGAAGGAGAGGAGAAGCCTGACTCAGAGAAGGTGACAGGTGACGTTTGCACCAGCACCTGCTCCAGTGGATGTTGGGATGGACATTCTGATTTTTGAAGTGTCTCAATGAATACATCATTTAATAGCAACTCCTTAAACACCATCAAACTCCTTTATCTCCTTCAGACTGGCAAAAACCAAGAGGAGAACATAACTCTTTCATATGTTTCAACTCTTTCAAAAAGCAGGCCCATCAAATAGATAGAATGGCAGAGACGTTGGAACTACACGATTTTTAAGGTCCCTTCCAACCCAAATCGTTTTATGATTCTATGAAAAAGGGGAGCAATCCAAAACTTGCTAATGGTCTTCAGAAATTCCTCTGAAAAGTGCATCACGCCAAGGCTGTGCTAGTTCTTCAGCGTGATTTTTCCACAGGAAAAAAAAAGATGCACTTGGCTTGATTTCTTTGGGTAACAAAGAGGGGTGTGCAGATGTGCATAGACAGATGTGGCTGCCCTTGCCCCCACCTCAGCTGAAGCCAACTGGCCACAAGCTGTTTTATGAGACTCAAGGCCCTCTGTCTGGGCAAACATCGCTCACTGCCCAGGTGGAAATACCTTTTCTTTCAGCTTCCTTAGGAAAAGGACCAGGATGGAAGTAGGAACTCGTCAACCTATAGAGGGATGATGCACAAGCCATTACAGCTTCCTTAAAACTTTGTGATAAAACACAGTAAAGTTGTTAGGATTTTGTCACAAAGTGTTTTATGAATCATAATTTCAAAGTTCAAAAGGACAGGGTTCAAGGCCTCATTTTTCAGAATTATTCTGAGGAGGGAAAAGAAATCCAATGAAAATAAGCATAGATGATTTCCATGCTCCATCCCCACCAGAAATCTGGGATTGATTTTAACACACCAAAGTTTAGTGGTGCAAACAAATAGCAGAGAAAAGATTTATGGCGTTTTATAATTTAATTTTCTTCCTTTTATTCTATGCCAAATTTCCCAAACTCTGTGATGCATTAGGACATAAAAAAGCACAACTGTCAAAATCAAAGCACAACGTGGATGAAAAAAACTCTTTAAAATTAAAATAATGACATCTCTTCGTCCACCTCTTCTGAGATCTCACTTTCATAATTATATAAAAAAGACTGAATTAAGCCTTTAAGTGCAAAACAAAAGCCCTTTTTTATTAAGATATATTAAATTTGTCATGTTTTATGCACAAATCATGGCTGCTAATTTTATGTATTATTCATTTTTGTAATAATCTAGGTTTTGGCCCTCTCAGCTTGTCAGCCAAGCGAGGGAGTGTAGTGTTTCACATGAAAGGAAGTCTGCAGAAGGAAGGCTGGAGAACCACATCCTTTGGGGTTTTCCTGCCATGAGTCCTCATGGGCCCGGAGCTTTCTGCTCCCAACATTTATTGAACAGGAGAGCAGCTGGAGGTGCCCAGCCTCACTTCAGGGTGTGCGGAAGGCAGGAGTGAGATGTGCCCCAAGCAGAAGAGCTGCAGGACCTGGCTGCTCCTGCAGTGTGGCTTTGATGTTGTTTTTCAAGGCAAACCCGAGTGGAAGATTGAAAAAGCTAAAAGATAACCAAGCACTAATTTAAAGACTATTATTTTCCACAGGCTTTGCAGCAAATTGAAGTAGAGGTCCTGTTTGTTTGCTCTGGGAGTTCCAGGAGCTATCCTTCTTGCAGGGTTAACTTATTTTTCTTTTATAATTTCTGAGTGATATTAAAAATGAGAACTTCATTTGGTCAATCAGTTCAGCACATTCCTCAGCAGAAAACTAGACAGGAAAATTCATGGCCTAATCTTGGTAAATTTAACAGAGACTGCAATCATTGGGATCAGAGCTAAATCTACGTACATGTTGCCAGAGGCAGGTCCAGAAAATGGGTAGAAAAGCATGGAAGATTTGTAGATACTCAACTGTCATCCATCACTACTTGGTAATAAAGCACAAAGAATGAAAGAAAAAATTATTCTGACATAAACCTGTTTTGCTGGCTGAAGAAAAATAGAGGCATAATTAATAATATATAATGCAGAATTAACAGTCCTTAATACTTTCCCCTGAAAATGGTAACAAAGATCTGGGTTTAATCAGTTTTGCATTGTCCCAAGCAGGCCATTTACCTGTCTGCATTGTAAAATTAACTTTTCTCAATTAATGTTAATATCAGTTCTTTTTGTTCTAATCAGACTGTTCCAAAAAAGCAATAAGCAATGTGGGATTAGCATTAATAAGGGGGAAAAAAAAAAAAAAAAGAAAAGAAAACCAAGAATATTATGCCTGCTGGGTTTTTGCTGTTACAGTTCCACTTCAACCTCCACTATTAATAAGGTTCTGGGTGAAATTGGTTTCTTTGATGATAGAAAAAACAGTGAGGTACTTCTAAAGGACTTTTTTTCCTTGCAGAGACTGCTATAAGCAGAGCAATTGTGTGGATGCAATGGAAGGCAAATGTCAGAAACAGAGTGTGGATCCTTCCCTCTCAAATCATTTAACAATGGCAGGGCCCATGCAAATAGTCATCCAAAACCTGGCTACCACAGCAGCCTGGAATCCTTTGCTTTGTAGTATATCAGCTGCAGGGAGATGTAGATAACAGAGCCTAGAGGAGCACAAAAGATGAGGTGCAAGGGCCACCTCACATCTAACACACCTCCCCCACACACCACCTTCCTCTCAGGAGCTAAAGGAGCTGTTCTGAGCATGTTACGGCCAGTTTCCAGCTAGGGCTTTGACTGTCACAAAAAGTGTGAATTTAATCCCTTACAGGTGGCAGGGGTTTGTTGACTGGAGACAGCTTTGAGGAACAGAGCACTTGAGTGTTTGTATGTTGATGTTTCATGCCCAGGTAGAGAAGAGATGATAAAACCACCACAAGTTTGGGTTTTACACGCTGGATGAAAAGCACTAGAGAGGTTTCATTATTGCTGCTCTTCAAAAGCTCTCCGTAGTGCAGCCTCGCTGAATGTGATGCATTCAAGCCATCAGGAAAGGAGAGTTGTGATATTTCACACATAGGGTAAGGAAATGAGTAAATGAGACACCACTGAGACACCTCTCTGTACCTGAGAGGCTCTAAATTGTCCTCCCTGAACTGTTGCGAGAAGAGGGAGAGTGAAAGAAAACCTGCTCAGAGGAAAGGGGGAATGATAACGTCAGAGAACATTCAGGGGCTCAGGCAGGGTATCACCCGCCTTTGCTGTGATCTGCAGTGTGTCCTGGGCCTTTCCAGGCCAGGCGGACCCTTATTAAAGTGATCAAAGGGAGGCCAAATTACTGCTGTGTCTAAAACCAATCCTCTACTGCATCCCCTCCTCTTCCTCTTTCTCTCTCAAAAAAAAACAAAACCAAACCAAACCAAAACAAAAAAAAATGAAAAACAAAAACCAAAAAAAACCAGAAAAAAAAAAATCCCAGAAAAAAAAAACCAGGAAAAAAAAAGAAAATAAAAAGAAAATAAAAGAAGATGTTTTAGAAAGCTAAGACCATCATGCATTGTTTCCAAGCACCAAACACTGCTGGCAGAGCACAGGCAAAGGCTGGTGAGGGATTGTGAGTGATGCTGTTTGTTGACCACTGCCACTGGCAATATCTTCAGTGCACCACTGGGTCCCTCAGGACACCTTGCTCTGGTGCCTTGGGAATGTAGAGGACACTTGAGGCAGGGCCTTGGAGTGAGGAGTGGATGGACAGAGTGTGAGGGGACCTTGAGAATAAAGCAGAAATGTGTCACCTCCCTGTGAGCAGCCCCTGCCCTCAAGAGACTTTGAGGACCCCCAGTTCTCCCCACAGCCTTTGCTGAGCCAGCTTAGCTCCCAGAACACAGCAGCCTGCACGGGACTAGATCTGTTCCTGTGAAGGGCTGCAGTCTGGCCTTCTGCTATTACCTAGAAAGAAATTATCTCTTCAAGAGAGTTGTTGCAAACAATGTGATCCTGGGATGGGAGCAAAGTAAATGAGGTTTTGAAAAGGGGCCTGGCATTTGTTAGTGCTGTAACACGAGAACAAATGAAGCATGTAAACAAATTATTCTCATCTGTTGCAGGAGCTGCCCTACATAAAAGCCAGATCACCTTTGGTCAGTGCCAGAAGTATTTCTAGAAAATATAATATGGACAGTCCTAGGATCTCTGTGACTCTTTTTGAAAGCACATGTGCTTGTTTTGGTTCCCAGTTTTAGAAGGGAGAAGTGGTTTGGAAACACTCACAGTCCTGGTGCAAATGTAAGACCATGTTTAGGCAAACCAGAGCACATTTAAATGTAATTTTGGAGGACTGTGTGTTTTATGAATCAGTCTGATAGCATTCCCCTGGGGAATGAGCTCCATGCTTGCACAATGTTGGGATTTACTACCCAAACACAATAGGTGCCTGCAGTCCACAGCACAACAGTTCACTTCCAGTGAAACAAAATCCACATCTTGGGGCTCTGGCTGGTGGCTCCAGAGACATTTCCTGACAAGAGTCTGCCTCAAATGCCTCATGTAAGATGTATGTGACAGGGAAGAAAGGTTTTCCCCAGGCCAGTCAAAGTTTTGGACCTGCATTCTGCAGAGAGATGCATTGCTTGGTGCCAGTACTAAAACTAGTCTGACATTTATATATCCTCTCATATTGCCAAAGCATACGGTAAAGGTACTACAGAGAGTAGCTTTTTCCATACAACTTTTCCAGATTAATCATCTTTATCACTCCAGCATGAATGTTTTTTGCTCTGCTGAGGCTGTACCATCAAGGACATCATGTCTTCTCTCTTCTAGCCCTGTGTTTGTGTGTTTGGCCTACCAACAGCCTTGTTGCTCCCTGATCATGCTTGATGCTGTGGATTGATATGGAAATTAAGCAGAGCAGTGCTCCAAGTGGTTCCCAGCACAAAACCATTCCAAGGATACCAAGTGGGTCTCCAGGAACCAGAATCTGTTGTCTCCCAGAGGCTGTGATCCCATTAGGGGCTGTTTACAGTGAGGTGTTGCTTGTGTGGTGCTCAGTAAGAGCACAGCAGGCTTTGGCTCTAGCTGTAGCCATGGAAGTAGCCCTCCTGTAAGGAGAGTCTTCTCTGTGGCCTGGGTGATGCAGCAGGGAAAAGGGAGCAGAAAAATCTCTTCTGGGGGCCTCCTTGGCCTTGGTATAGCATGACAGCAGGAGGGTTGTTCGCTGCTCATGCAGCTGGGCAGTGTGAAGGTGTGGTGTGATGTCATGGTATCTTGGCACGATAGCACTGCAGGGCCTCAGCTGTGCAAAGTGTGGGTGCTGCCAGGGGGGAGGGCAGATATGACAAAGGATTTGCCCAAAGGCATCCCAAGGGACGGGCTCTGTGTCACAGGATCCACCTCTGGCAGCTGGCTGGGGCTGGAAGGGAGGGAAAGAGGCAAGAGTTCAACGTTGTTTAATTCTACAGTTTAACATTGTTTCTGCATGGTTTGTTTCAGGAGCTTCTGCAGTGGCATCCCTAATGCATCTGTTGGATACCTCTTGCTATTAAATGGTGTCAGTCCCACAGGATCCAAGATCATCTTATTTCTTGTCAATATCAAGCTGTTACAGCCCAAATTGCATAAAGGAATTGACACTTCAGGAATCAGATCATGAAATTGCTGTAATAGGCGAACACTGTTTGCATTCAGGTCGTGTCTCTGAAGGTCTAACATTGATTTTAAGTTCTGCAGGCCATGCCTCCTGCTTGGGGCTGGCAGGATGAGGTGCTGAGCCTGCTGAAAGCCCCCACTGGAGATATAAACAGCAGCAGGAGTGGCTGGGAAGACAAGGGAGGCAAACTCCTGGAGGAGGATGGCAGAGGGTTGGCACAGGAACAGAAGACCCTGTTCTCAATAAATGACATCAAAGTGCAGAGCAAAAGTGCCTTTCCTTCATCATAGACCCTTTGGATGTACTGTGTGACCACAGGTAAAAGCCTTTTGTAGAACACACTTTACTGAATCACAGAAACCCTTCTAAACACAAATTTTAATCAGCAAGGTTTTCCGTAACACCTTTGATAATGGAAAGTTGCTTACCTGGATGCTGGCAAGCATCTGTTCTCTCCAGAATTTTGCAAATGCTAATCAGGTGGAGTTTGGGGAGAGGTTGTGGGGGATTTTCTTCCTTCTTTTCTTTTTCCCTCAGGGAGAAAATGCTTGTGCAGCAAGCAAGGTAGTCGCTAGTGTTCAGTCTGCTACACTTCCTGAGGCCAGCCATCAATAGGACATTTGGCTGCACAACAGATGACCTGAATGCTCTTATTTGAAGGGCAAATAGTCATGATTATTTTTTTGTAGACACAGAGAATATTTTAAAGAAGAATTTTAGTCTGCTTTCTCTGTAGTGCGGAATACAGGATATACAAAATATAGGATCCCTGTAGGTACAAAATTGTTCTTTTATGTTTTAACACTATTATACTTAGAATTCACCTTGTTTTTCCTTTTCTAATTTTTTCCACTGTTTTTGTTCTCTTAGCTAGTATCAAGAGAGGATATATTGCTGCAAGTAAAATAAAAGCTTTTATCTAGGACTTCTCCATGCTCTAAAATTACAGTTCTGTAAGCCCAAGTGACAGTTAGGTAAGGGATTCAAACAACCAGTTAATGAGCAGTGCTTCATTAAACTCACTGCAGGAGGAGCATAAAGTTCATATGGTTTGCCTGTCCTTCACAGAGGAGGCCTTGAAATTCCCTTTGGAATAAGTTTTCATTTTCTGTTAGTCTAAGTTTCTGTGGCTGTGTTTTTAAACTCTTGGTATCTCCGTTGACATAGAAAAATGAACACAGCTTTGTGGTTATATATTTTGTAATTCACATAATATATATGTGGCAAAATGAAGTGGACAAGGGAACAAAGTCAAGTTGGAGACCAGTGACTTCTGTCCTGTTTAACATCTTCATTCATGGTCGGGATGATGGGGCAGAGTTTGCCCTCAGCAAGGATGCCAATGACAGCAGGCTGGGAGGAGAGGCTGGTGTGCCAGAGACACGATGCCGGGGCTGAACACGAGCCAGCAAAGTGCCCTTGTGTCACAGAAGGCTGGCAGGACTCGGGACTGCACCCAGAGGGTGATGCCAGCAGGTCAGGGGAGGAGATCCTTGCTCAAGCACTGGCGAGGCTGCACGTGAAGCACTGGGTCCAGTTCTGGGGTCCCAAGTGCAAAAGAGACACAGACAATACTGGAGAGAGTCCAGATGACATCCAGAGGTCTCTTCCAACCTCAACCATCCTGTGATTCCATTAATAAACTGCATGTTATGAACAAGAATTGAGATTTTTGAGATACACACTGCCCTTACTCCAATATGCTTCTAAAGCATATCAAAACTAAACCATCTTGCTGTAATCATCTACTGTTCTGTCACTATTGTATAAAAGCTTTTAAGCAGTAATAGCAAAGAAGTCTCTTGAAGTCTTCTCCGCAGTCATAGAATCATAGAACATAGAATATCCTGAGTTGGAAGGGACCTGCCAGGATCATCGTGTGGATCTCTTGTATGAGTCCAACTCCTGGCCCTGCAAAGACAGCCCTGAGCATCACACCATGTGCCCAGGAGCATTGTCCAAATGCTTCTTGAGCTCTGGCAGGCTTGGGGCTGTGACGACATCCCTGGGAGCCTGTCCTTTTCCTGCGGAAGCCACCTGCCACAGGGATGGCCCTGGTGCAAAGTCACCTTTTGATCAGTTCTAGAAAAAGCAGAATTTGCACTGATGGATTTACACCTTTAAACTCCAGCCCAGCTGCATCTCCTGTGGCCATGGAGTGGGAAGCTGTGGATGGTCTTTGCACGCCTTGTCCTTCTGACAGCAATGGTCCTATGCTGCTCTTTAGCATCTGGAGGCAAAGGTGAGCCCAGCTCAGCCATTCGAGGCTGTAGGACCATGGCTGTACTGGGTGTGTTACTGCTGTGACGCTCCTTTCCAGGAAAGGGAAAGCACAGAGGGAGTGGATCCGCTCCATGAGTCACTCGGCAGGTTCCTGCAGGCCAAGCCAAATGCAGGCTTTTAGCTAAGAGCTGCTTTTATGGGAAATATGGAATGTGACAGCTGTTCAGGCTGGAAGCTTCTCCAGTGACTCGAGGCCTAGCTCACCCAGCAGTGTGCATGCTCCTAATCACTCCCTAGAAAGTGAGGCTGGAACATTTCATACCTTTTTGGTCACGTGTTTGTGTGCCACAGAGCTTGCTAAATCAGTCTTTGGTGCCATGGGCACCTGCTTGTGTCTGTCTCTTCCTCCTGCCCCTTCTTATTAATATTTTCATTTTTTTCCCCTAAGAGACTTCGCTAGAAATGAGTAAACGCTTATGTTGCCTTTTTTCATCTATTTGTTTTGGCTGTCTCTTTTTGCTCTGCTTTGGAGAGACTGTGGTGCATAAATATGCTATGACCTGTCATCCCAGAGGGAGGGAATGGTAGACTGTGCATGAAAAATATTCTCTGGTTTTCATCTTGTAATTTTGGTAATGACATCATACTAAGTGATCAGACTTTTTCCTGGAAGAAAGTTTGGAGTATTTCCTTTTTTTAATCATGCAAGGTGTATATGCTCAGACCTTCACAGTAAACCTGAAACCAATTTGGAACATGTATCTTTAAGTCCTTCAAGGTCTATATCATACCCTGTTGAAACAACTAATTAAGGTTTAATTTCACTGTAGTTTTCAGATACGAGGCAATCACTGTCTCCTGCCCTGCTGATAAGGACTGCAGCAACAAAGACTAACACTCCAAGTGCTAATTTAAAGACAGAAAAAGGAGGCGAAGGTAAAAGATTTCCCCATTTGAAATCAAACAATTATAAAGCTACAGTGGCTTTCCTGCTGTGACAACCAATAGTAAAAAAAATAAGTGAGAGATATCCTTAATCTTTAGGCTTCACTGTAATTTAGAGGTGAAATATTTTTTATTGATTTTATGTGAATTTTTTTTAATAGGGGTTTTATTTTTTCTTTTCTTTCTGTTTTGAGGTGGAGTTTTTTCCTTGCTTAGGCTAAGGGAGAGAAACTAGCAGCAGAGGCAACAGGCACAAAGGCAGAAATTTTTCCCACACTGCCCAGCTGGTTATTTTAGCACTTACCTGTGAGCACCCTTCACTGTGGAAGGGATGCCTTTGAGAAGCCACATATAAACGTTTCCTCGAGCAGCTGTGCAGCAGAGGCTCAGCTATCAGGTTTCCAGAACCTGCAGTTATGCAGGATGTCTGGCGTGATGTGATTTCGTAACACAGATCACTATCAGCAAGGAGCTCAGCCGAAAATCACTAATTTCATTTCACACGAGACAGGGAATGGAGGCAGGGCTAGAAATGAAGTAAAGCACTGTAGCTAAATTCAGCAAATTCAAATGGGAGCAACTTGCTGACTTCACCAGAGACTGGTGCTGATTACAATATTTGAACTAGACTTCCCCAACTGCGTAACACAATGGCTCCTTGGAGTCCTAAGTCAGGATTTTACTAATTAAGACTACATGTCTGAATATGCAGATGTACACACCAATATAGTCAAAATTTGAGTTTGTTCTATTATGTTGGTTTTCCTTATTTACATTTATTTAGGGAAAAAAGTGAAAACAAAAGACAAAAATAGGAGCAGAAAGGGAAGAGAGAACATAGATAACATGCGTTACATGCTGGACACCTGCAGGCATTCTCATGACACATAATAATTTTAAAAAGCCAAGTTTAGGAGGTTTGACAACATAAATACAAAGAAATTATCACAATTTCAACATCAAGTGTTTCCAGTGCATAACAGATAGTGTCACTGTGCTTCCCCAATGATCTTTATAGTATTAGCACCTTTTTGTCCTAATACTAAAATATTTTCTTACATAAGGATTTTATTGTAATATCACACTGGAAAGAAAAAAGAGTGGAAAACTCCCTGGGTAGGGGATGCAATGAAAATGCAGATAAAAAATGTGAATCCAGTCCAGACACTCAGCCTAGGTCTAGTCAGTACACCTGGTGGATTCATCCCACCCTAACACATGCTGAAGCAGAGCAAACACACGAGCTGCTCCATAACTGCACCTATTTCTCCCTTTCTTTCAGCTACAGAAAGCACATGGTGAGTATCTCAGCTGGGGACACCTTAAGTGGTATGAGATAAATCCCACCCATGGTGTCCCTCAAATGCTCACTGAACCGGAGAGATGCATTTTGCATCCTCCTATCCATTAATTTCTAGCAGATTGTAGGTGTTGTTTGTGACAGCAGAGTATAAAACATCTTTAGGCACATATGTGACTTAAATTGACAATGTGCTTTTAATGTTTGTTTTGGAATAGGCTTATTCACAGTCTGCCGTGCTCCACACAGTGGATGAAAACCCTACTATTATTTACCATATGGCAAAATATTCTCTCTCTGCTCTAAGTTAAAAAGATTGGGTGGAGAATAACAAGAATGAGAAGATCCCGAGACAAATTTTATTTATGAAAGCCAAACTCTGCCATTTCACTTCCTTTGGCCCTAATACTCCCAGCAATACAGTTCAAGGTCCTGAGCCTCACTGACACCTTCTTGCTGGTTTTAGAGATCCTGTTCTGGAGGAGGGTGGCTGTGTCCAAGCACAGGCTGGGACTTGCCAGGATCTCCAGCCTTGTGCGGAGCAGGTGCCTGGCTGTTCCCAGTGACCACAGTGACAGGCAGGCTGGAAAAGCCAGTGGATATCAGGCACCAGGTCCTTGATATGTTAAATCTGTGCTCTGATTTTCCCCTTCAGTGTGAGGTCTGTGCAGGCTCAGAGACACCCTTGATTCATGCAGCACATGAGGCTTTAAACCAGTCTGTGGCCTCAGCTGAGGTTATGTGTGAGCCCTTGAATAGATAGGCCTGGCAAGGTTGTCTTGTGGCAGGAAGGATCCCTGCTTGTCCTGGTGAACCTGCCCCTCTGGGATGCATCATGTTGTGCATTTTTCAGTAAGACAGGCTTGCTTCTTCTCTTTGAAGTAATGTATTAATTTCATCCCCAAATTCACACAGGTTTTTGATTGTACTTGGTAGGAGGAAGGACTACAGCTCTGACTCTGGCCAGATAGAATCAGAGAATCATAAAATCATAGAATCTTATATTAATTTGGGTTGGAAGAGACCTTAAAGATCATCTGGTTTCAATCCCAGTGCCATGGACAAGGGACACCTTTCATTAGACCAGACTACTCAGAGCCCTATCCAACCTGGTCTTGAACACTTCTAGAGATGGAGAATCCACAAATTCTCTTGGCAACCAGTGCCAGTGGCTCACCACCCTCACAGCAAAGAATTTCTTCCTAATATGTAGTCTAAACCTACCCTCCTTCAGTTTAAAGCCATTTTCCTTTGTCCTGTCTCTGCACATCCTTGTGAAAGTCCCTCTCCAGTTTTCTTGCAATTCCCCTAGAGTTCAAAAGAAAAACACTGTTTCAAACTAAAACAGGCATGAAATGTAGACAGGGTGCTCAGCAACCTTAGTCATACCTCAGCCAGGCATTTTCCCCTGTAAGTTTTACATGAAAAGTTTATAGGAACTTGCACCTGGGAGCTGGGAAGGAGAGGATCTCGGGGAATTATTGGACCAGTGTCTTTCCAGGAGGATCCCCAGATCTGGGCTGCCAGGAGAGGATGGGTTTTGTCAGCCTGGTTGCCTCCTGCTCTTCCACAAAAAGGGCACTGGGACTCCCCTACAGCCCCCCCAGCTGCCAGCACAGCCCTGCCAGTGCCACACACGGGCACCCCAAGGGAGAGGCTGCACATGTTGTGGTGGGACACCAAAGGGATCCCCGCAGGGGCTGCTGAAACCTGCCCTCGTTTGGAGGTTGGTTGTGGTCACCAAAATGAGGTGGTTTCAAGGAAAAATAAATATCTCGTCAATGACTTGTTTGTCACACTAGTGGTTGTATGAATTGCATCAGGCTCAGCCAAAAATATTGTGTACTCTTCTGAACAGGGAAAAAGCTTTTATTTCCTAAGGAAATAAAAAAGCGGGGTGTCAGAGCAATCAATTCACACAAATCAGAACTTTTAATTTCCATTCCAACCAGGGCAATCAATTCACACAAATCAGAGCTTTTAATTTCCATTCCAACCATACCTTTGTACATGTGTGTGCATTCTAGTTAGCCTGAACTGCAATACAAAGACACTTTGAACCTCAGAAAATAGAGTTCTGGTTACATAATTACAAGAAAACTGCATTTTCACAGTTTCAAAAATTCTCTATCACCGTTCTGAGCAAATATTTGTATTGAAACCCATAATTTGGATTTAAATGAATAGGAATTTGCTGACAGGAAATATTAAACTTGCAGACAGCCATAATGCAAAGCTTAGCTGTAACTCATTGTTCTGGTATTCATATATTAGAGACCAGTATTTGACCTTCCTTTGAATTTTGGCAAATCACACCTCTAGTCAGGCACTAAAGGAGGGGAGTAAGACAGGGAAAGCACACTCCATGCCTTCTCCAATTTAAAACTAAGCTTGCATTTTAGAATAATAAATTTAAACTAGAAGCTAAAGTGTGTAACAAGCCCTAACTGCCTATTAAGATTAATTCAAACCAAACAGATCATTTTTAAAAGACTAATTTCTCCATTACAAAAAAAAATCCATGCAACCACTCCATAAATAAATACAAATTTGCCCTGGCATCATCTGAAAGAGCCCCTCCCTCAGGCTGACTTCTTGTCACAGCCAAATGCTTAATAGGTTGTGGCTGGAAAATCCCAGGGAAAGCTGGAGATTTTTATGAGATGAGCACTGATTGTGCAGGAGCCTGCAGCTATTGCTGACCTGCCTTCTTCACAGAAAGAGGATTATTACACAAAAGAGTGCTAGAGATACTGTATGAAAAATACATTTTAATTTCTTTCTCAGCAAGAGAAGATGGAGAGAAGGGAAATGGGAACAGGCAGCAGGACTACTTCTGCAACTATTCTAGGGGGGGATTCCTTTAATATTATTATTATTGTTGTTACTTGGAAAGTTCTTTAGAGGATCGTTTATGGATGCACATGGTCCCACAGTCTTCCTTTATCTCCTCCAGACATACAGAGCTGGTCTTTTGCATACATAAACCCACACATACTCCCATAAGCATATATATTCTTCTGGATTTTCTCCATTGTTTCTCTTCTGCTACTCCCTCCTTACCTATTAGAAAGATTGAGCTAAGAGAAACACACTACTTGTCTTGCTAATTACTGTGCACATGGAGGGGCGGCAGCCTGGGCTTTTCTCTTAATTGTTGGCTGTCGTGGGGGGACCGTTCTTGTGTTCAATGTCAGGAGCTGCCAGTTTTCCCACCGCACACTGGACAGCGGGAACGCAATGCCTCGGCCTCAATTCCTTCGTTAACCCCTCTCTGCTTTCGCTCTGCTGCCCGCCCGAGACAGCCGCATTCACCTGGCGATGCAGCTGCTTCTGCTCTCCCTTTGCCAGCCTCAGGTCCCTCCCCAGGTCCCCTCCATCCTCCCATCCCCCTCCAGCCCGGCGCTGATGTTGCGCTTCAAGCGGCTTGTTCACCTGTATCCATGGCAACCGGGGTGACATCAGCACGGGGGCTCAACATCACCGACAGGACTCCAAAGCAATTAAATGCTGATAGCGCCTTTTTAATTGCAGCTGAAACGTTTCTGGCAACGAAAAAATAAAAAGGGGGTGGATGGGTTTGGATGGGTAGAAGCTGGAGGAAGATCCCTCGTTCCTTGCTGGCTCTCTTTGCAGTCACAACGCCGCGCTGTCCCTAGGCACCCCAGCGGCCTCGGCTGCTGTCAGAAATATCCTTTCCCATCCCTGGCATCCTCAGCACCACTGCCACCAGCTGCAAATATTTGGGTGGCCACTAGGGTCCGATAGGCTGTTGAGAGGAGCGGAGGGGGGACACCACTGCTGTCCCAATTCCCATTCCATTAGGCAGGAAAGCACACTGCTCTCCTCAGACCAATCTCTGCCTTCACTTCTCACAAAGGGGCCAAGCAAAGCTCTGGACACGGAGTACACCTTGTCCCTGCCGGAGTAATGCTGTAGCAGGTGAAGGGAGGAGGCAGGTGGGTTGCTGGGATGTCACTGCTGTCCCCTTGCAGGATGTTCCATACAGACACACAGGCACAACTCGACTTTTGCTTGTCTGTCTCTGCTTCCCGTGCTCGCCCTGGCCATGATTAGCTCAGAGAGAGCTGCCCAGGGCAGGACAGCCCCCACAGGGTCTCTGCAGTGTGGGGCTGGTGACCTGTGTCAGATCTTTGGGGCTGCAGTGCTGACAGAGCTGAGCAGGGCAGAGCTGCTGCCATTTCAGCACAGAAGAGCAGCCCCAATGCCTCATCCTCCCCTCCACAGGCAACTTCTCAGAACAGAGAAATTTCCTAGGCACAGAGCAGAGAGAAAAAAATAACTTCCACCTAATCAGATTTGTGTAGGAGCAGCCCTCCTGACTTGCCTGCTGGCAATTGGTATTAACAATGTAGGTCAGGTCAGCCTGGCAACCAGAGGCTCTACCCCTCCTGGCAGTGGGGGAGCAATCACATCCCCCAGCCCTCATCCCCCACTTCAAAGTCTTCTCTTCAAGCTTCCCCTGTCACACCAAGACAGAGAGCTTCCCCCAGGCCAGCTGCCTCTGCGAAGCCATCCCACAGTCCCTGGGCTGCCCTTGGTCCTTGGCATTGCTGGGTGAATGGGGTGCACTGTGGCCAGTTTACTGCTGGTGCTGGGCTGTGGGCATCACGGACAGCTGCAGGGTGTCTGCACCTTGGGGCTGCCCTTCTTCCACTGCCTGGGGAGCAAACACATCCCTTGTCTACTGCTCCCTTCTCCAAAGCCCTCGGGGAGTGACTCTTTTGCACTGAGTAGGATTTTCTGCAAAGGAAAATAATAATCTCATCACCTGGCAGCTCTGAGACCTTTGGACTACAGAGAACCCATTTGTCAGTCTTGCATCATGCCAGACATGTTTTAGCTTTAGTTTTTTGACAACAATTCAGGCAACAAACTCACTCCTCATGAAAAACAGTTGCTCATGCTCTGTGATGTTATTCTGTATCAGGCCAGCTTCAGACTATTCTGGTTCCTAATTTTCTCAGGGAGCAGGTCGTCAATATCCTACAGAACCCTTTTCTCCCTGGGAAGAGGGCCTATGAAGCTGCTGGTCCCAAGGATGAGGTGAGACTGAATGCAGGGAGCAAACCTGTCTTGGCAGCTGGGAGGGAGGTCTGGACTTATTATCAAGAATCTCAGAAGACATAAATCTTACAATCCTCATCTGGGAGGTGAAACCTGCTTATTGGACAGGGCTGCCCTTGTGCTATAACAGCAAATATGACATGGGAACGAAAAGGTAGAGAACCAAAGAAGAAAAAAGGAAGGAGAAAAAGGTGGAAGTTATGGTGAGAAATAGGAAGACAGACCAAAGAAGAAAGGAAAAAAAATGTAATGGAAAAAATGTGCCCAGTTACACTTGGGAAGAAAGCAATCGGGGGAAATAATAAATCTTGAGTCTTCAGTGCTTCCCTCTGACAGTTCTGTGTGAGGAGCTCTGGTATCACACCTCAGATTATATGGGAGGACTAGACAATTAAATCAGTCGAGTAAGATCAACTGCCTTACTCATTTTAAAGAAATTTAATGGTTACAGCCACTGCTAGGGATGCTGCTGCAATGTTATTTCATGGTTTGATGTAGTTATTGCCATTTATCTCTATAAAGGGCCAGGTCATCTATCACTGGTATCTGGCACTGTGGCTTGGAGTTAGATTACTGACAAAGATGTTGAATCATTTATTTTTATAATAATGGACACATTTCAGCATAAAGAAAAGCAGTTAATTCATATTATGATCTTTGATGTTAATCCATGAGGATTTATTTTAGTTTTTTGCTATCTTATTTGTATGAACTATTTTCCCTATTAGAAGTGTAACTGCACTGCCTGGCTGACAACGGCCTTTTAGCTGAACTTGTGAACTGATTTAAACTGAGTATTGGACTAGTTCCCTTTGTGTTCCATAGTCCTATAAATTGGGAAAGGTGTTAGGGGAAGTCTACTATAAATAAATGTTTAAATCCTTAGCTGGTTTGACACTTCCTCTGCAAATGTTATTCCAACACCTTATTTCCGAATTTACAAAAATAAGTAAAACACAGTAGAACAGTATCCACCCACGGCTACAGATGTTGCTGGCAATTTTTGAAGTATGCCGAGGGAGGATCATGAGCTAGACTGGGTAAAAATATATATGCCCAGAGAAAAGTCAGAAGAAAATATAATAAAGGAGATTTTATTTGTTGATGTTCTCATATTCTAGGAAAACCAAGCATAGCATCCCCAACCCATGATGCACCATGGGTGCTAGCTGAATGATTGAGGATGGAATGATTGGTTGGTATCTTGTTTGGAAAAGACCTGTACTTGCTTAGTTTTAGCTGGAGAAAGGGAAGGATGCCACTGTCCTCGTCCTGGAGGCAAGAGAAGAAGGTCAGTGTGTGTTCAGACTCCTGGGAGATCAATGGAAACTTGTTTTTGAGGGCAACTGTTTTAACTGTGAGGAAGGACATAGCTTGAGGAGACTTAAGGCCTCCACCTCCTTAGACTGAGGTGGAAGGGAGGACAGACAGCTTCCCTGCAGAAAAGCTGCTCTCTGTGAGCTGCTTGCTCAGTATTTTTCCTTCTGTCACCTGAGGAAACTTTCACCTCAGATCCACCCAGAAGAGGCCCTAAACAGCTGCTGCTGGAGCTGGCAGGATGAAGGCTGAACCTGCTGTGCTGCTTCCAGCTCAGATCCTGCCTCTGAAGGTTGTGTTTTTTCTGTCTGACTGGACCTCCAGCACAGCCTGAAGGAGCAGCACTCTCCCTGGGTACTGCGCTGCCCAAACCACACCACCTTTCTTGCAGTGTCAGCTCCCCTAAGCTCCCTGATTTCCATCTACTGCTGAAGTTCAGGATAAGACTGTGAATGGCTTCCCCAGGGAGCAGGAGCAGGCCCTGTCAGCGCTCACTGCCTCTGCTTGCTGACAGCGCTGGGTGTTACATTATCCCATCACTGGAGGCATCCACTGTGCCATCCAGCAGGATACAGCCCATGCATTTTGAGCAGCTGCATTCTGTGTGCTCAGACTGCTCTCTGGCAGGCTGGCTCATGGCATCCTTTCTGCATTCCAGCCTGCGAAACCCTGCAAATTTCCATCAGCAGAAGGGCTGGCTGAAACTTATGATTTGTTCCAGGCAGGAAAGGGCTGGAAGTGTGAGCTTAGAAATCCACCAGAGCCTTCATGTGAATCCTACAGAGCTATGCCAGGAGTTGAAAAAAATGGATGTCTAAAATTAATTCCCAAATGCAAAAGTGAGCATCTAAATCAACAGACTGGCTTTGGGAACCGTTGCCTGCTCAGACTGTATGGAACCAGTCAATTTGAAGACCAAAGACAATTTGTTTATGTGGTTCAAGGTGGGTTTGGAAATCCAGTTTTTGGTGCCCAAATCCCAAAATCTCATTTTAAAACCTGTTTAGGTGTCTTTGTACACTTAGCAATCTATTCAAGATGATGTTCACTCAAGCTGTTGCAGAGCAGTACCAGGAGTGAAATCAAAGCAGCAGATGTCTTTGCTGCATTTCCACCACAGCACACCAGTCCTTCCTGGAGCATTAGCAGAAGAAAGCTGGTAGCATGAAGAGAATAGCAGCTGGGCACGTTGAGTTTCCATATGTGCCACCTGCCCCACATGCAATACTCAGGCCCATCCTCACTCCTGGAAATCCCAGACAGCCTCAAGCAGCTGATTTAAATCCCACCTTAGATGCTGTGAGGTACCCGCCTGGATGCTGGACTGACCGTCTTGGCATAGAGGTGGAGAGGACTCTGTGCTTCCAAAGCTACGTTTGACTTAAGAAGCATTTCTGCAGAGAACTCACACGATGCCCCTGGTGTCTCCTCACAGCACATTTCAGCCCCCATCCCCACTCAGCCCCAAGCTGGGGCTCTCTGTGGGGCCAGATAGACTCCCTGGGCCCTCTGACAAAGTACCAGTTGCAGAGATGGGTCATGCAGGCAACAAAAAGGCTTTGGGTTTTGTTTTTGCATCATTTCCTTCCGAGAGAGGCTTGGATTGAGAGATTAACTAGCCCCGGTAATGACCATGCCTGTCGCATTCGACTGCTGGGAATTAGCTTGTCATTCTGTGCCGGCTTTACAAATGGAGGGAAAATGGTCTAGTCTCCATTCAGCTGTGCCACTTCTCACCCCAGAATTGCCTTTGCAGCTCATGTTTGAGCTGCAAGCATATATTTTCCTCTTTCCTCATTACACTTCCAGCTCTCTCAAATATTAAATAGCAGGTGCTTAGAATAAAACATATTATTCTGACAACATTTTCATCATGAGCTAAATTGGCACATACTAACTGCTTTAAAATACTTACTGAGTAATTGAATACAGCAGTACAGGTTACTATGCAGATGTCTGTCTCTAATAGTTTACGATTACACACATTTCCCTCCTAAAGGGAGAGACGGTTCCATAAGTAGCAAAAAAAAAAAAGAAAGAGGAAGAAGAAGAGAGAGCAGTCATGCTACCCCCATAGGATATTCTTAAAAAAACAGATGGTTGTATTTTGCAGAAGCTTTTGAAGAAAACTTTAAAGAACTATGCAAATTTTTGCCATTGCTTTTTTTGGTTTGCATATTTCTCCTCAGTTTCCTTCTCTATCACATATGATTGCAAATCTGTTTCAACCTATAAATAGCTTTCTTCTTGCAAGCAAAGAGCTTTGTAACAGCAAGATACATGTTCCAGAGATGGGGGGAAGGAGGAAATTATTGTCATTATTCTTTATCTTTTAGGAAATTCTGGATTGTTACGCTCAGTGCTTTACATTTGGTTAACTTGTCAGATCAAAACCATAATCCCTGCCCCAAGGAATTTACAGGCTCAGAGGGACACCTTCAAACTGTAAATTACATTCCTGTCTGAAATGGCTTTTCCCACCGTTTTGACAGGTAGCACTTACTGCCAGGGGGAAAAAGCAAAGGGAGAGCAGGTTTCTCCATTTTTGCACCTTGGCCGGCAGCTCCCTGTGCACAGCCGGTGTCACGGCTCTGTTGCTGGCCCCTTCCCCTTCCTCTGCTGTGTGCTGAGCAAAGGTGTCACACCTCCACCCTCCTCCTCAGCCTCTGCCTGAGGCTCGTCCTGCCTTGTAAGGCTTTGCCCTAAAGAGTCCTGGCACTGCCAGCCCCCCGGTAGAGGTGGCCCTGGCTCAGGTTCAGCAGCGGTTCTGAGACAAGGAGCAGAGACACACCGGGGATGTCACGGCCTCCTGCAAGTCTCTGCCCAGCAAAAAACCTGCCTTCAAGCGGCCTTTCCGACAGGCAATGCTTCCCATCACTTTCTCTCCCAGTTAAACTTAGTGGTGATTTATATAAATAGATGCAACACATGACTCCAGATCCCTTCCATGGGTGGCTGAATGAAATGTTCTGAGTTTCGGCAGCCTCTGGGTGCCCTGAGCTGCCACATTGAAGGGTTGGTCTTGCCCAGCTGTGCCTACTCCATCAGCAGGTGGGTCTCACAGGGTGACCAGGTCCCTCATCATCCATAATGATTACCTGGAAGAGTTTGCAGCTTTTTCCTCTAGTCCATCTACCTTCCCAAATTCTTGGGAAGAGGTGACCAGTGCACATGTCCAACCCTTTCCTGCTGTGGGGGTGAGAAACACCCCGGGCCCACACACAGAGACAAGAGCTTGGAATCACTGCTGGGGTCTGTACACTGTGTACCAGCACTGTCACCCACTCACAGGGGTAAGATGAACACTGCTAGGTGAGCTTCAGAGCTGGACTCTGAAGTTCCTTCCTACTCAGAACATTCTGTGATTCTGTGGTTCTGATCTGTGTCCTGAGGAGCAGTCATCTCTACTTGCAGCAAGCCTTGCCACACAGCACTGGGGTGGGAAGGGCAGCCCCAACCCTTTACTTCTCTCTCTCCTGGTTATCAGAACTGGTCTCCTTCACCCTTTGGGACAGCTGTCCATGACTATGAATCCATCTCCTCCAGGACTACTGCTCACTGTGACCGTGCTTTCCTGAAACAAAAACAACCAGCACCATCTTTATGGAGTGGTGCTGGCAATAAATATCTCTGCTTTTACCAGGCTTTTGTTTTGCTTTATCTGTTGAATACCTGTTAGATAAAGCAAATCAGACCTATTAAAGCTCTGCTTTATCTTTAGATATTGGCAAATGCCGTTGAATCCCACATTAGTTTCTAACCGTGCAAACAATTTTGGTTTTGGTTTTCTGTTTAACAAAACAATCAGCCAGTAACAGTGCATGCTGGAGTGGTGCTGTTCTGTAATTTTGCAGTGCTAAATAGGACTCAGAAGCTGATGGTGCAGCCTTTTGCAATAGGTGATTTAGTATTTTAATGCTTTTTCTGCTAGTCCTTTGTATAAGGAATAACAGGAAATGGCGGTGACATATCAGAACCTGCATTTTTCTGCAAACTGCTTAAGTTAAGGGCCGCTGAAGTGTGACTAATTGCCAGATCTTACTATGCCAGGTCTGTCATGTCAAGATAAAATAAATTAGTTGTCCATCATTACAGGATGAGCTATAGACTCATTAGAAAGTACTGTCTCAGTGCAATGGACACAACAGTGTAGGACAAGTTTAGCTTGGCTTGTTTTTTCCTCCCAGTGTGTAAACAACCCAAGCCTGCCTTCCTCCAGAAAGGATGATTATTCTTGGATGAGAAACATCGGTTTTTTGCTAGCCTAGGACAGTATTTGTGGCACAAGTAATCAACATTAACAAATCCTTTCTTTGTCAATACTTTAACCTTGTTAAGGTGCCTTCAATATTGGTGATGGGTCAGGCTGCTCTATCCCATGCCTTCAGGTATCTTTCAATCTGTGTAAATCTTGATGCAGTATATTGAGGATGATCCAGTCAGACCCAAAATGCTGGCAATGTTTGAGATCTAACCTATCAGCTGAGCCTCTGCACAATGTATTTAAAACTTGTTCAATCTACTTCCTACAAGGCTCCTGAGAAGGAGCCATCCCCTTCACGCTTCACAGCTCTCCATTGTGTCAAAAAGCGACAAGTGAGAGCAGTGTTTGCAGTCCATAAAAAGACCTGTTCAGAAGATCTTTGGCTTATTGGTTGTTTGATAGTCCTTTAGATCAAGTGGCCACTTGTGATGACATCTTATATCCACGTGGTCCATGCTTTTCTGTCGATATTTATCAGACCACTGAGTCTAAGTCTAGGTGTGGAATTGGTCTGATATTTGCAGAGCACCCATAAAGATAAGAGAAATGAAAAGAGATTGACAGTCGTGGAAACTGGGTCCCATGCTCAGGTATCCATATCTGGAGAACATTATTTGACAAAACAGAGAGTCTGTTCTGGCAACAAACATTCAGATTATATTGAATGCAACATTCAGAATCAGGAGAGGAAAATTCAACTGTAGCTTGGACTGAAATTTGGCAAAACATGTGGTTTTCAGAGAGAATCTTCTCCTTTCATAAGGATTAAAGAAATCATCATCATCATCAGAGTACAAGGCTCTGTTTATCTGTCCTGACCTGGCACATGCTGAGAAAAAATGTACAGGGGCAACTAATTTTCATTTCCTGGGGTAGAAATTGGTACAGCTCCAGTGAAGCCTGTGATTTTTCACTTGTTGAAGAAAACCCTGTGACAGCTAGTCACTGATGGTGAATACCCATCCAACTCAGCATAATCAGTAATTCCCACAGGAATGAATGTTATCCTTGAGAACCTGTCATTTGCTTGTAGATGCTCCCAAAAACCCAGGACACAAAAAGATAGACTTCCTTCTTTTTCTTAAGTGTGAAGGTGGAAATAAAATAGCCAGCCTCATGGCATAAGTTGTTCCAAAATAGCCTGTTACAATTCATTTGAGATTAAACAGTGAAGAATGAAGCTGACCCTGCCTTGACAGAACAGGCCTGTCCGACAGTGGGGTTTCCTGATGTCTTTCAGAATAGGCCATAAGGAATGACTGTAGCTTCATGTACAGCCTTTTATACTTTTTCTGATGTCCACAGAGGCCATCAGTTGGTCTCTGCCCATTGACATCAAGCTAGTCCTAGGAGTGATGTGTTAAATCTGTCCAAGAAAAGGACAATAGGAATGGCAGTTAACATTACTGAGGGGAAATTCAATTTGGCTTGAAGCAGAAGAAGCATCCTGACCAGGCCAGACAAACTATTATAAGTGCAGTTAAAGATATATTGCAGGAGTTACAGCTGTATCAGGAAAGGAAGGAATTTTCTTGTGTCAGGAATTAGAAGGTCTTTCAGAGGGCAAGCAGCTTGCCTTAAGCCACTCAACGAGAAATATTGGATTCAGAATTGAACTCACAAATATTTCCTCCAAGTCGGTCATTTAAACCTTACAGTCTGTCTTGCCAGTGGATGAGTCAATAATTAATTAATATTCCCGTTACTGGAATATTTAAAGACTAAAATATCAGAAGATTAACTAGCATTGTGAAAGGAAACATGAACAAGCTAATTCTTACCTTCATAGCCCAATACACACTTTAAATGACTCTAAACTTTGATTTAGATTTTTACCAGATCCCTCTGGAGCTGATTTACCCCACAATCCTCTGCTAATACTGTGTGTTGTCCCAGCCACCTTCTGAATAAAATTGCCAAGGCTTGGCTGAGGAACACGAGGACCTAGTGCTACATCAGGTGTCTGAAATCATCCACTGGGCTTTCACTACTACCGTGGAAGTCACACATCTCAAAGGGTCTCTCTACCATAACTGACGGATCCATGCAAGTGTTTTGGGTACAGCTGTTTGGGATACAGCAGTTTTGGGGGCAGAACTGAGTCCCCATCGTACTGCAATTGCCAAATCCTCTCCTCTGCTCCAGCCCACAAATTCTTGTCTCTGTCTCAGCCACTTTTCTGTGCCTGGAAATCTTCTGGGTCCAGTGCCTTGTCAACCTGTGCAACTTCTTACTGCCTAATTATCTGTTCCAGTATAATCATGAAACCTTTTAACATTTTCCTTTCTCTCCAAGGAAAATAGATCTCAATCACTAGAAAGTGACCTTCAGCTTCTATTGCGAACAATGAAACAAAAAAACTTTCTGAGTAATATCAGTTTCATCTGTACTTTTCCATTGTCATGCCTTGAAGTCTCATTAGTTGCTGGAAATTTCTTGGGGTTTTAAAGAATTTATTTGTGTTTATCCTAATTTTCTTGGCAATGTCTGTACTGTTTATAAATTTAATTTAACTGCCTTTATCAACTCCATCCTTGCCTCCCCCCTCTGCTGCATTCAGAATACTCCCAGCAATTGTTGTCGTAAATCATTTGAAGATCCTTTATTCACTTCGGTCTCCTGTGATCTCCTGTGGTTCATGCAAACTCAGTGCATTTCATTTCTTGGAAGGATTGTTTCATTTTCCTTCCCGTGAGGAGGAATGAAGGCGCTCCTTACACGCTGGTACAGCAACGCCCTACAAAGTGAAACTGGGAGCAGTGTTCCCTGTCTGTCACACGGAGAGCACAGAGAGGCTGTCAGAGAGCAGGGGAAGCCACTCAGCAAGGAGTGCCAGCAGGGAGGGATGGCCTCACCACGTCCTTTGCCTGACTGCTCCCAGATGCAGCTTTCTGAGCAGCTCCTCGCTTGGGTTTTTACCTTTCAGTATGAAATGGAGGAGAAATGTGCTCAAAACGATGTAAGGCAAAGGCGCAGACTTTCAGTCAGGGGTGTTATTTTATATTCCTCTGCTGTAGCATCTTCACTATCAGTTTGGACATTTTTCTTTCAGCACCTCACCCCAGTGGTTTTCAGGGAAACTTGCTGTTTCTTTAACTAGTCTGGGTAAAACTGCAGGCTCCCCCGGCTTTAAAGGTGTGTGTGTCCTGCTTGCATGAGGACAGAGCCCTGAGGTTGTTTGCAAGACCAAGTGTTCCATGGGATTGCAGACCGTGTTATCACTTGAGCCAAATCCATCTCAGTTATTCTCATAGAAGTGACCCTTAAAATGCAATTATTTTGACTTTTCTCTTAGGTTTTCACTTTCATTTAACTCCCAGGCCTAATAAAATTATAATCATGGCTTCCTAGCTTTATTCCCCTTTATTCTGTATATCCTTTCCTATAATAGTTTCCTAATTCTCTGCAGTTAAAAAGTCTTCCACATTTATGTTCTTGCTCTTTATGTCTAACTTCTAGCTTTTACCTTCACTGTATTACACTGAATTGTTGGGTTAATGGCTATTTTCCTTGGTAAGTAAGAAAATAAATAATTAAGGGTTTGGGTCATGTATTGGGAAAGGGTTATGATTCTAGACAGATCCTGAACTGAAACTAAAACCTTAAACATAATTTACCATTCCATTTGTTAAGGTTTTATTCTGTCCTTCATTTGAAATACTCAAATAGGGTTTGTAAGATAAGTCCCTGGAAAGCTCCTCTGTCCTAGACAGGAACTCTTCCAAGAAAGCAGCTCAGGAAATTCCTGAGCATTCTTTGAGCTGGACTTGCAGAGAGGAAGATGTGCTGCAAGGACGCCTGATTTAACCTCCCTGGCAAAGCCTGTGCTAACTGTGCCAGGTAATCTCAAAGTAGCTTAATTGTAAAGCTGTCTGAAGAAAAGGAGAAAAGCATCTTTTCCTTGATGATGTTATGGTATTGTGCTCTATCCTATCTAAAGAGATTTCAGAATGTTATTTCTTACAATAGCCAGGCATGAGTCTGTGTGTATGTGGATTTTCCTCTGGAATCAAATTCCAGTTACGCTGGGTCCATCTCCCAAATGCAACCACCTTGCTAGGGCAAGGCTTACTGGTTTCTTCTGTAGACATTGAAAACACAACTGCAGAGTTTTACTGGTGGCCCAAGTGCTGCAGCTCTTTATTCTTATTTTGAAAACCTAGGTGGTCTGAGAGACATCATCAGACATCCTAGAGATGTGAGTAAATACACTTACACCAGATACTCTGATCTTGAAGTTTTATACATGTGAAACTAAAAACTTGCTGCTTTGTGTGATTAATTTCTTCTTCTGAATTTCTTCACAGCTAATTCCCAATAAATACCATACTATAAATATCCTAGGATTTAAAACACACCTTGGAAAACCTGGAAACTCCACTTTCTCCTGTGGAGGCAGGAGTCGGTGACCAAAGAAAGGAAACACTTGAGATTAAAAATAAAGATTCCAGTTTGGCAAAATAATTTGACTGCAGAACATCCACATTTCTGTCAAGTCTGCAGTGCTACTTGTGCTTCTTCTTTCTCTTTGCTTTTTGAATCAAGCTTGTTGAAGGGAGAAAAGGGAGGATATAGTATCTCAAAAATCCTATTTTCTTGAAACAGTTCAAAGTAATTGTGCATTGATTCCTTGGAGAAAAAAGAAATGCTACTTATCAATTGATTTTAAAATCTAGAAAGCAGTGGTTTGAGATCCCTTGCTAGCTAAAGAAGATGAGGACTGAAAATACCAGAATAATAAGCAGCCATGGGTTAATCACGCAGATGTGAGGTAGACAGTCAATGTCCCCCAGCAGAGCAGATTGTCTGCTGATGCAGCTCTAACTGGGAATAAAACTGCCTCAGCCATTAAACCAGGTCTGTGCCTTTGGAGGGGTGCTACAAACCCTCTAACAGAGGTTAGGACAGAAAGGCAAGCCATTGCAGGGCATTTTCAGAGAGCAGCTTAAAATTCACATTGCTTTTCACATTTCTTATACCCCAGGCTTCTTTTGGGAAACTGCTTGGATGCCCACAGCCAGCTGCAATAATGCACACAAGCTCATTGGGATTGTGTGATGGAACTTGGGAAAACACCAAGCAGAAAACTCACTTTGAGCTAAAACCAAACTGAAAAAAGAAATTTTAGATTAATTTAGTCCACATCATGGTGTGTGATACATCAGTAGACCTCATGGGACCCCAGTAGACCTGTGGGGCTTTAACATCATGTGCATGATCCCAATATTTTTTTCCACTTCAGGAAAGCCTGCTGACTAGTCTGCTGCTCTTGGATGGTGAAAGGAAACCACAAAATGCAAAGGCTGCCTCCTGTTCTCCCTGTCCTGGATTGTGACCCCTGGCCATGGTGGAGCAGCACATCCTGGGAATGTGCACATCCAGAGGATTGGCACCTGCTCCAAACAGCTGCAGGGGACAGCCATGAGACAGAGGAGCTTCTCGTGGAATATTTAGCCAAGGGCCTAAGTGATTTATTTTTTTTCTTTGCTCCAGCTGGTGTAACTGGAACATGAACAGAGGTATCCTCTGATCCCAGCAACAGCTCCCCCAAACACCTGAGAAGAGCTGATCTGGCACTGTGAGTGACACAGAGCTCACCAGTCCCACCAAGCTGGGAATGCAGGGGTTTCTGTGGTGGGTAATTGCTGCACCCAGGGCTGCAGTCAAGAAGGTTACAGCTTGTTCACCCTCACCTCTTTCTCCTAAGAGCAGTATTGGTGCTGCTCTTCTTGCTCTGGACAAACATCTTTGAAAACCTTGGTTTGTGACTGATTTGCCAGAGTAGCTCAGAGTGAGGTGATGCTGAGCTCCTGCCTTTGGCTCTCTGTGTTAGTAAATCCTCTCTAAGGTGGTCACAGACAGGTCTGTCAAATGTTTAGCATCACATAAAGATTGTTAAGCAGCACCATTTTCAATAGTGTCACCACGAGATCTTCATATGAAAAGCAAAATAACTCCCCTGTGGCTACAGTATTTTGTAACAAATTCTTGGGGGTTTGGATGAAGGAGCTATAAAGTTGATAGGAAATAACATCCAAGGGACCTGTGAAACTGCACAGTAATAGTCATCACACAATACTGTTTTCCTCATGCATTCAAATTGTCCACTCCTTCTTTGGCAGGATTATTTTATGTGTGCCTTTTCTCTTGCTTCACTTTAGAAGTGACTGAAAGAAACAGGACTGTACAAGAGGTTATTATTTTGTACGTAGAGTGACAGTTTATAATTCAAGAGAAATAATTTCTACTTACAAAATAATTGCTGGGCACTAAACATCTTATCATGTATAATTTGTAATACTATCTCATATAAAAACTCAGAACATATTTTCTCTGTATCAATGATGAATTTCAGTAAACTCTTCTGCTTATCATCTTTTAAATGTTACAGAATTGCTCAGTTCCTTGCGTGGAAATGTCTCTGTTTGGAACAGCACATACAGGATTACTTTAAATGTAATTTTATTAAACATTACAACAACTCTGTAAAACACGTGCACTCTTTCTCTTGTGGAATATATCAACTTTTGGTCACTGCTATATAAGGAAGATATTAAACTGTCAGAGAGTGTCCAAAGGACAGCCATGAGGATGGTGAAGGGCTTTGAGGGGAAACTGTGTGAGGAACAGCTGAGGGCACTGGGTCTGTTCAGCCTGGAGGAGACTGAGGGGAGACCCCACTGCAGTTACAGCTTCACCGTGAGAGGAGGAGGAGGGGCAGGCACTGATCTCTGCTCTGTGGTGACAGTGACAGGACCCCAGGGAATGGCCTGAAGTTGTGTCAGGTGAGGTTTAGGTTGGACATTGGAGAAAGGTTCCTCCCCCAGAGGGTGCCTGGGCACTGAACAGGCTCCCCAGGGCAGTGGTCACAGCACCAGCCTGACAGAGCTCAAGGGGTGTTTGGACAATGCTCTCAGGCACAGGGTGTGACTCTCAGGGATGGTTCTGTGCAGGGCCAGAACTTGGACTCAGTGATCTTTGTTCCTTCCAACTCAGAATTTTCTGCGATCCTGTGATTCTATGAGCTTATTACCAAAAATTTGAAAAATCTTAACGCTGTTGATACATGTCAAATTTCTGGTTGTCACTAGGAACTGTTGGGTTTACAATTCAAGTTGTATATTTCAAGGTAAGAAAAAAAATATTAAATATTGAAATGCATAATTACCCACTTCATCCGCAGTCAGGAGATGACTTCCCAACAATTTCAGCATCTCTGGTGCAGAGAATCTGAAAAAATCCAGGCACGTGGCATGGGATGTATCAGGTGCTTTCCTTCCCTTGCAAGCTGGCTGCAGCTGCAAGTCTTGTCCTCAGCTGGAAACCTAGTCCATTCTTGGCAGAGAAACCTTGCTTTCAGCTGTGTCTTAATAACTTTAACTAAAACTGACCTTCAACATATTTTTGGCAGAAGAGCCAAAAGCTCAATGTTAGCCTCGAACTGCTTGTTATTGCCTTGATGAAGAACGAGAGCAGAGGATTGCAGACAATCCTCGTTTTATACTTCCATGTAATCCTTGGATTCTAGAAAGAAACCACAGATATAACATTATACCGAGACCCTGCAACAGAACAGAGGCCTTGGATTTATCCTTGTGGGTAGATTCCTCGCAGGCCTGTGTTTGTAAGCTGAGCATTAATCTCACACTTTCCCTACTGTATCAGCTGGGTGGCTGAGAGAAGCACAGACGTGAAACAGGAGCAGGGAAAATCAATAGCATGATTTGGGCAGGAGAAATCAATGCAACAATGCAGCAAAAAGAACTGAATATAGCAGTGAGGATGGAGGTAATCAATAAAAATACATGTACTTTTATGATGCATGGTGAGCCAACAGGTCCAAATAGGACATTAGACTAACCTGAACTTTTATTTTAATCCAGTGCAAACTGCGTATTTGGAAAGGTCCAACTGAGCTAGTTCTATATACACAGGTACAATTTTTCCACCTTCGTTTTTTGTTTTTACCCTCATGTTTCTGATCCCAGGTCCCACCTAGCTCTATATGCCCAAATGACAAAATATTCAACAGCTTGAAAGAAAAAAATAGATTTCTACCATAACCTGATAGATTCAGTTGATCTGGATAGACTGAATGTTGTTTATTCTGCTGGATGCTGCTATTTGCTGCCTGTGAATCTTCAGGTGTATTTTCTTCTGTGTTTTCATAATGATGTCAAAGCCTTCCCCAGTCCACTTTCCTGACTAGAACTGGATTTCCAGCACTGGTCATATTTTTTGTTTTGGTTACAAGTTTGCCTGCAACTTGGTAAAAAGGCAGCCCCTGTATTACCTGTGAAGGGGAACTATGCCTTAACCAGGCCATGAGTCAAATCCTATTTGCCTGCCTGCTTTTGATGTGCTATATTTATTTTCTGGGAACATTCTGCCCAGCCTTACCTTCTGGCTTGGGCTCTCTATAATGCCACAGAGTTTCTTTGTTTACTTCTCCCTTGGGCACTGCTAAAGCAGGTATAACCTCAAAATTGATTTCTCCATGAAGGAACACTCTCTACTCTTTTCTTTTTTGGCCATATTACAACACAATTTTTATCCCTTGCACAAAACTCCTGGCTTTTTCCCAGGTTAGTTGAAAATATTTTTTCCTGCTTTGGTAGTGGGTGTGGGATATTTATGTTTCAGCCCTGGTGTTGTGGATTTCTGAAATTATAAGATACCATCCCAATAAACTACATATCTGATCCCAGTTCTGCTGCATCCTTTAGTATATTTAGCTCATTTCTGTGACATGGACTGCTGCAGTTTCCATTGCTGTGCACTTTGTAGTGTCCAAGCAGTGTTTTACCTAGCCATTACAAGGCTAACACTCAATGGTACAAGAGCTGAGCTTCTTGTTTTAAAAAGCCACTGGTATCGCTCACCAGCAGGCAGAGCTCCTCTCAAACTGGGTCCTTAAAAAAGCAATCAGCATCCTCTCCAGCTGCTGGGGAGATCTCACTTGGCCTGATGGCACTGAGACTCACTGCTGGGCTCTGACTTTGCTGTCCTGCTTGAGTTTTCCCAGCCCTCGGCATCCGAAGGCTCTTCTGCAGGAACCCAGAAGAGGCTGCAGAATTGTCTCCTTCACTCCAGGTCATGAGTTGAAGCTTCCCAGAGATCTCTGTAGCTCACAGGAGCCCTCTCAACAGGATGATGCTGAGAGACGTGGTGTGTCCATCGGGCTGCCTGCCGGGGATGTTGCACTCCTGGTACAGAGAGTTACTAAAATTTGACAGATTTGATGACCAAGGGCATTTTTCCCCCTGCGGCATGATAGTCCTGCCAGAAGGGCTTATATGTTTGTTTACAGAGAAAAACAGAAATGTGGTGTTGCTTCTGCTGTGGCTGACACTTATAATCACCTCTGGACAGGCTGGTTCAGCAGACACTGCAAAAGCTAGGGCCGGACTTGTGCCTGCACTCAGGGAGAATCCCAGGACAGAAGGCTTCACAGGAGTTTTTTTGCAATGCTGCATATTCTCCCAATCCTCAAATTTATTTTCAAAGCCCTTAAAAATATTAATAGCTTGTCTGATTCAGAAAGTGCTTTGCTGTGCTGATATTTGCATCCCTAGGAAAAGAGTTGCACTCTGCCGAACTGATGCCACTTCCTAATTTGAACGTGTGTTTTCTGAACTTCAGTGCATTTTCTGACCATGTTCATATATCCCTGAACCACATTTGATGAGTTAGCAGGGGCTGGTGCAGGGTGAGGGGTGAGGAAGGGCAAAGGGACAAGCAGAGAAAGCCGTGTACAGCACATGGCAGTAGCAGACAGACCTGCCAAGGGCAATCTTGGCCCTGGTTTCAGGAGTCTGAACTTCAGTTTGAACCTGTTTCCTTTCCAGGGAAAAGTGGGGATGAGAGAGCAAGGCACATCCCTTCAGCATGCCTTACCATGGGGCTGAAACCTCTCCCAGCTTGAAGGTTTGGGCCTGGGAGATTGGGAGTGGAGCTGCATCCCTGGCATGGAGGTGCCCACCTAAAGCAGAGCTGCCTATAAAGCCCAGCCCCATGGGCTGGAGTACAGGCAGAGAGGAAGGTCCTACTTCTTTCCCTCTTACTCAGAGACCCTCAGAAGGACTGGGAAAATTGAATTCCCTGGCTTTAAGCTTTGCAGTCTAACAGATGCTTTTTGAAGCTCCCTAAAGGCCTGTTCACAGCTTCCTCCACTGAGCTCCCATTGTGGCAATGTTTTAAGTGGCACCACTTTTCTAGCAAGATGAATGCCTTCACTGGGAAAACCAGGGGAAAAAATGTCAATTATAATTAAAAATAACCTCTTCATTTTCAAATGCATGTCACAGGTTAGGGAAGAAAACTCAGCAGTGTTTCTTGCTGATTTGCACTTACAGATTTCCACATGGAGTCAACAGCATTTGTGGGTGTTCTTCACAGATTTTTCTCCTGTGAAGATGTGTATAATAGGGGCATGATTATAAACGTGAAAATGCAATGTTGGGATCCAAGGGGTAATTCTAATGCTTCAAAGGACTGTGGGACAAGATCCAAGGCTCATCTACAGCCGCAGCCACCCCAGCAACTCTCTCCCAAAGTCACTCTGATGACTTCCTTGAAATTAAATATTTGCATCACTGTAACTGAGGAGAGAATTGTGCCCACCACTTTAAATCACAGCTTTGCCATTAGTGCTGGAGGTCCAATTCCAAAGCTGTCAGAAGAGGATTTCAAAGTTCTATTTATTGACTCGGAAAGAAGGTTACCCTTTCAGAGAACGTCAGCCTGACTTTTAATTTTTTCATCTTTCTTGGACATTTGCAGAAGTAAAAACAACTTAGAAATGGCGAACTGGGGAATCTTTAACATATGGGGAGTTGCTGCAAAGTGGTGATCAGCTGTCACTGCTGGAAATGGAAATGGAGTGAGGGTTTCTGTTTCTTTATTTTCATAAATCAGAGGATTTACTGTTAAAAATTGTGCTTCTTCATTCAAATGCTCTATGCCAAAGACCAGTGTTGGGCAAATAATTGAAGCTAATTAAAGAAAGTTCCTGAAGTCCCTCAAATATGCACTTCCTACTGTGTATATTTTGTGAGTCACATTCAAGTAAAGTCACTGGAGCTGTGTGATGTTGACTTTGACCCCACATAGGAATGTACATTGTCGTGGTTTAATCTTCCCACTGTGTGTTTGTGAAAGTTGCCTGGGGGCTGTTTTATTTTAGCTGGGGTGCTGACAAGGAAGGGAAGTGTAATGAAAGCAAAGCAGCCAACGTTCACAAATGTGATGTATATGCTGAAGTCAGGAGATCTTTTCTCACCCTGGATTTTAAAGCACTGTGTTTAATGTACATGCCACTCAGCCTAGATGAAATACTTATCTCAAGGGGTCATGATTTTAAACCCGTTTTCAATTATTTTAAATTTGGACTGGCTGAGGGGCTTTCCAGCGGTTTTTCCTTTTACTGAATTACATTTGCATGGAAGTCTTTCTATTAAACTTTGCTCAAGCAAAACAAAAAACAAATCTGACTCTGTTCAGAGGATATTTATGTTGAGGTAAATGGTGACCTTGATCAGGGTTTATTGCAGTTTTTGACCTTTGGCTGCTTTTGAAATATTTATTGTTTAGAACACTGGTCTGAATTAATGAATGCTTTCTGGACATTCTCCTTTTCCTTCTTTCCTCTCAGGTAAATTTTGACCTCAAGGCCTTTCTGGGAAGATTTGAATCAAGAAAAAACTGCTCTGTGCAACAGGGATGAATTCTGCAACATTTAACCTGTTACTGTGAACAATGGCATGTCCCTGGGTTTGCATTTCAATCACATTTCTGCCTTCCCCACTAGTTAAAGATGCATAGGTGTGCCAGGGGACTCATGGGAAAGGCTGGGATCATGTGTTAGAATTCAGTGCCATGAAACACTCTTTAGTCAATACTATTTAGGAAATCACAACAGAAGACATAGGGCAAACTATTCGTCCTTCTTTAAACCTCCCTGCCCCACATTCCACCATCCTGATTTCTGGGCTTGCTCAGTTGAAGTACCTCTGAGAAGAGGTGTTGCAAACACATGGTCTGATTTCAGGGGAGCTGTCACATCCCCTTGGTGCCCCGTGCCCTTGGGATGTGCTCAGCCAGGACTGACCTCAGGCACGCAGCTCTGCCACCCAGGAGAAAGAGAAGAGGAGGGTGGAGGAGTGAGTTCATGCACGTGGTTCTCACTTCTGGAGGCCTGGCTTGCTTCAAACTTGAAGTACACATTGCAAGTGAAATGAGTGTGAGTCACATCACACCAGCTTCAGCTGACACATCTCCATCAAGATATGACACATAATTTATTCCCCCTGTCCAGGGAAAACTGCCAGTGCTGGGTGAAGAAAAAAAAAANCCCGGTCCGAGGAAAACGGCCAGTGCTGGGGAAAAAAAAAAAAAAAAAAAAAAAAAAAAAGAAAGAAGAAAAGAAAAGTAGAAATCTTTTGATACACAGGCCAAAGAGAATTAAGGTGGAGGCCGTCTCTATCCTTATGGATGACCAGAAGATGATCAGTAGTCAGCATGGATTCACTAAAGGTAAATCATGCTGGACCACCCTGATTGCCTTCTACAATGAAACAACTGCCTGGATGGAGAGGGGAGAGCAGGAGATGTTGTCTGCCTCGAGTTCAGCAAGGCTCTGACACTGTCTCCCACAGCATCCTCATTCACAAACTCAAGCAGCGAGGACGGGATGAGTGGACAGTGAGGCAGATTGGGAACGGGTTGAATGGCAGATCCCAGAGGTTGGTAACCAGTGGCACAGGGTCCAGCTGGAGGCCTGTCACCAGTGGTGTCCCCCGGGTTCAACACTGGGCCCAGCACAGTTTAACTGATTCATCAACACCCCAGAGCGCCGTGCAGCCCTTCGGAAGGACCTCAACAGGATGGAGACATGGGCAGGGAACCTCCTGAAACTCAACAAAGGCAAATGCAGGATCCTCCTTTGGGGAAGAACAACCCCAGGCACCAGGACAGGCTGGGACCAACCTGCTGGGAAGCAGCTCTGGCAGAAGGACCTGGGGGTCCTGGTGGACAGTGAGCTGTCCCTGAGCCAGCACCGTGTCCCTGTGGCCATTGGGATCCTGGGGGGCATTATGAAGAGCACTGCCAGCAGGTCAGGGACCTGATCCTGCCCCTCTGCTCAGCCCTGGTGAGGATCACCTGGAGTGCTGTGTCCAGTTCTGGGCCCCTCAGGACAGGAGAGACATGGAGCACCTGGAGTGGGTCCAGCAGAGAGTGACAAAGATGATGAAGGAACTGGAGCATCTCACTGAGGAAAGGATGAGGGAGCTGGGCCTGTTCAGCCTCAAGGTGAGATGACTGAGAGGGACCTCATCCCTGTCTGTCCCTGTCTGCAGGAAGGGGTCAGAGGATGGACCAGGCTCTCTTCTGTGGGGCCCAGCAATGGGGCGGGAGGCAATAGGCAGAAACTGGAAGGCCACACACCCTGAGATGTTGCACCAAACCACAAGAAACCAACAGATGACCACCAAAAGCCATCCCTTGCTGACTTTGGGCTGTTTCATTCCCTGGAAGTACTCTGCAACATGGATGGGCTGGAGGGTGGGCTGACAGTCTCCCGGCTCCTGGAGTGCCCAGCAGTGCTACTCAACCACCTCTGTGGGCAACAAGACCCACCAGCAGCACCCACTATCCCTGGGGCCACCAGAGCTTTGCTGGCTGTGTGTGGGGCATGATGGAGTTGTGGGTGGACAGCCCTGAGCAGCATGTGATGTAGTGGTGCCACCAGGGAGAAGAGACTTTGAGAAATCTTCATGGTCAGCTGAGGAGGAGCGCAGAAAAGGTACCTGGGAAAAGTACCTGGAAAAAGTACCTGGAAACAGTACCTATCACGTTTGAACTGTCTCTGGGGACTGCAGGGGTCTGCTGAAGGGGCACGCTGTGTTCTGCTTCACCCATGGAGCAGCACCTTGGTTCACGTCTGAGTACATGGGAAAATGAGGTTTAACTAATCTACCACTTAAAGACATAACTGCTAAAATAATAGCATTTTGATGGAGCAAAGGTTATCTGTTCTGGAATGGCAGATATTCCTCAGTGACTCTGCTGATGAAAGGCACAGCCAGCAAGAGCTTTGAGAGGCTCAGGAGTGCTCACTCGCTCCCTCTCTCAAGCAGTCTGTTGGCTATTTATGGGATTTCCCTGATCTCCCAACAAAATTAATTTTACCACAAACATTACATAACGTGCTTTTGTCTCAGACCTGTGAGCTTCCTGTCCTCCCCAAAGGACACCTGGTATTTGTGGTGCTTGTCTGAACTGGAGAAAAATGTTGTGGAGGTTCTGTGCAGAGAAGCACTGGGGAGAGTATCAGTGTGTGGCCCCATCACAGTGCTCTGTGATTTGCATCACTTATTTGTGCTGCTTATGAGTGAGGAGAAATTTTTTTTTTCCAGCCTGTAAACTCAGCCTTTGATCTTAAAATCAATTGGCATTCTTTTGCTTCTTATACCACCAAAGGTGTTTAAAAATCTGTTGCTAGAATTGTGCTGACAATTTAGCTTTAGACCCTATTCATACTTTAGAAATGAAAAACAGGTGTTAGCAATATACATACGTGTTATGGGTTTTTTTTCTCTTTCCTGTAAAACAGACAGAGGTTTCTTAAAGATGCTGTTTGGGAAAATGCAAAAATAAGCCTTAATTCTTTGTGGTGCATCTCCTTTGTGCTAACATATTAAAGTACAGCTACTGCAAAACCAGCTTTCCCAGGTGATCCAGGGCTTGCCTTGCAGAGGAAGATGCTGTTTGCACATGGGCAGTGAGGATTTCTCAGTGCCACTTACTCCCTAACCAGTGCATCAGGAATATGATGGGAACAAACTGTTTGACAGAAGATCTTGACTATCAAGGAATGAGGGCAGGAGAAGAGCAGGAATCTAATCAGATAAAGCATAACTTTATGTAGTTATGGGGTTCAATTATTTATCAACATTTTGGGGCATGGGAGGGTGCACTGGATCCCTCAGACACTCCTGTCTTTCCTGTACAGTTGGGCTGTGGATGGTGACCTTGTTTCATTGAGGCAGCTGCAGTGCAGCCAAGCTGCTTGTGCTGCAACCCAGCAGCCCTCGGAGTACCCAGCTTGTGCTGTTTTCATTAGGGGAGAGGAATCACTCTTCCTTTGCGTGTGCCTCCTCTGCCTGCAGGGCTGATACACTCATATAACTTATAGGTTATTATTTCTTTAGTGTTTGAGCACCTCCACACATGGTACCAACATAGTGATACTTAACCAGAATAAGGGCATCCCACTGTGAGTTAGGGGAGTTGCTGGTGTTATACTTTTTTCATGCTAAAATTCTACTCATGGCAGGATTTAAATTAATTTCAGATGTGTTACTATCTTTAATTTTTTCACTAAGCTGTGATTTTCCTGATGGAAGAGCATACTAGTACTGTTTGATGCTGTTTGACTGTGCTGTGGAAAGGATTCCTCAAAGAAAACCTGTGCAGCACTTGTAAGATAGTCAGCCTCCAGATCCATCCTGTATCCCAGAGGAAAAAAAAACCCCTGTTTCAGTCATAAACCAGAAATTACTCCCCTGTTTTGGTCATCCTTAGCATGTTTGTTAATGTACAGATCAACAGGAATGTAAATTTGGTGGGCAGATGTGGTTCATGCTGAAAGGTGCACATTGAGTCACCAAAGGCTGTGAAGGGATGGATTTTACAAGGAATTGTTAAACTGTCACACGAGTCCTCTTATTACAAGGTGACATGTGTGACTTAAAAACAAGTGCTCTGGTTCTTAGTTCAGCTACAGGAGCGCCAGGACTGCCTCTGCTTACGTCAGAGGTAAATAAATTTCAGGGCGGAAGGCATAGATTTGGAGAGGAGATGGCAGCTTAACTCAATCCAGAACTACCTTTGATGTTTTCCAGACTTCTGGAGACATTTCTTATTGCTCTCTTCACCAGCCAAAAAGCTTTTCAAGCCATTAGAAATAATCAACATTTTCCTACTGAAATATTTCCACCAGAAAATGCCCTTTTCACAAAACCTAGAATTTACACACAAATATTTCTAATTTCCCCCCAACATTCAGATTCTTCACCAAGAGTATCAGAATTGCCCCCTTTCTCAGGGACTCTTCAATTCCATTATTTTGTTGGAAAAGAAAAAGGAATATTAACAAGAGTACTCTAGGAATATGATGGAGAGGCCTGGAAATAAAAGTAACAGTAACAAGAGTTGTGTTGTAGCTCTCAGACAGGAATCTTCTTGGAGTCCCTTCTCATGAAACACTTTTTGGTTTTGATTTTATGTCCAAAAGTATATCCAAAGCATATATTCATTGTAAACAAATGTTTTGGTTTGTTTTGCAAAACTGGATTTTTTTTCCAAACCTTTCCACTGGCTGTTTCCTTCCCTCATCTACGTCTCTGGCTATTGCTAATGGCTTCTTTTTTTTTTTTTTTTCTTCTCAGTGCCTAGTGCCTGGACCTGCTTTCATAACTCTGTCATTACTCCTCTGCTCATTCTCTCTTAAAACACCCTTTGCAAAAAGCTAATCTTCCCTCACAAAGGACTGAACCTAAAAATAGGAAGAGCAGTGCTGCTTGCTGTGATAATACACTGAGTGTGACTCTCTGACTATACTACTGCAATGACTATCTTTCACTCTCATTAACCCTGCAACATGTGTCCTCTTGTCTCATTTTGTCTAGTTTTAGTCCAGCTCAAGTCTACAAATCTCCACTCAACTTTGCAGCTCTAATGCAAGTAATTCACTGAAGCCAAACAACACTAATTAAAAATCTATGTTTTATACCACCAGACCGTTGTCTCCCTGGAGAGAGTATCAGGACTGTTTCCCAGGAAAGCTCTCCACATTTTAGTGGCACTGTATAAATACTGATTTTAAGAACAGATTTGGAGATAACCATCATGTTATTTACTCTCACAGAAAAGAAGAAGGGGCGCCTTTAACTATGTGGCTGGCTCTAGACAAGCACATGTCTGTGCAACCAAGCGTGCTGTGCACACTCAGGATCCAGAGCTGCATTTTACAGATGGCACCTACATCAGCAAACTTCAAATCCTCAATAGTCACATCCTTGATGCTTAGGATTTCTGAATCCAAGGTATCCAAACACTTCTCTTCCAGCTTACACCCATTTATTAACATTGCTGCCTAGACAGCCACTCTGCTGTCCCTTTATCTTAGAGACCAGCAAGCAAATAAATCCTCTGTACTCTTTCATTTTGGGAAAAAATAGATCTAGATTACTGCTGTGTTAATCTTAAACACTCCTGTCCCCCAGGGGGCTGGCAGCCTTGGGACAGGCACAGAAAGCTCTGCTGCAGCACTGCCATCTGGGACAGCTGAAGCTCTGTCCTTGCTCCCTCCTGTCTCACAGACGTCCCTGAGCCACAAGATCACCCACAGCAAGTGGTACTTTCCTTATCACAGAGCAGCCTGTCAGAGGGCTTGGGCACCACAAAGTACAGCCAGAGTCATTAAGGGGGAAGGCTGGGAGCACACTCAGTAGCTCAGGTTGAGCCAAGGAGGGGGACAAGCACAAATATAGTGTCAGAACAAAGCCAAACCTGCCAGCCAAACCCAGCTCTTTGCACCCAGGCTTCCCCAGCAGCCTTTAAAGGCAGAAGCCTCCTGGAAAAGGGAGAAGAGCAGGCAAGGGAAGGTGATGGGACATAAAGACAATGGAGTGAGACCAGATGGACTGAACCAAGCCCTGGCCTCCAGTGATGGCTTGAATCTGTCCAGGGAAAATTTCTGGACATGACAATGCTCACAAGCCTCCAGAGGAAGGGAGGACAAATGCTGGAGTCTGCCTGAGGAGCAGAGAAGCACAGCAGCTCCTCTTCTGGCACGGCCAGCTGAGAATAAAGCTGGGCTGTCAGCCGAGTCACACAAGGATAGAGACAGCACAAGCAGGGGCAGCAGCCGGCTCCAGGATGTGAATTTACTTCGTGCTCTGGCTGAGCAGCCCCAGTGATGCAAATTGCTGTAGCTCTGATTAATTAGGCTGCTAAGCCAGATTTATAGATACCATATATTGCTATAGGCGCACCAAGCAGCCAGAGCCTTTCGACAACATTTCATCCTTATGGCCTGATGCACAGACAATGTTTGCTTGGTTTTAACCACTGTAACTGTGCCAGGTAGGAGATGTTTGCTACCAAGTGGCTCACACAAATAAATCCTGAGTGTGGGCATGGCCATCTCAGCATAACAGTTTGTCACAGCTATCTTCCTTATTCATTTCCCGGACAAGCATAAAGCATTTACTGGTGCAGCTGCATTAAAATTAAGAAGGTCAAACCACTTGAACTGCATTGATGTAATACAGCACTTGCATACAATCATTGTCAGTATAACTTCTCATCCTCAGAAAAAGTTGGAGCCATGGCAATGCATCAGAGTTTTGCACAGTTTAGCAAGACAAATAAAATATAAGGAGTAAGAAGAAAAAGTGGAAAGAGGAAAAAAATGAACTCTGCATGAGTCTGTTTTGACTAGGTTAGAAAAATCTGTGTTTTCCATTCGTGTCATTACTGACTTTCTCTGTGGCTGCAGCTTTGGAAACACTTTTCTTTACCATCTTTATTCCCTACAAAAAACATTGTCTTCAAACAAATATCTCAGAGGGTTTACAGAACTGATTACAGTCTGATTCTGTAAGGAAAGAAAGATAATTGTGCGTGAGCTGATAAATGTTACAGGGACAACTCTAAACAATCGTGCATGAATTACATTTCCAACAAATGTAATTACTGAACAATTCAGAAAATGTGAAAAAGCTGCTATATTTTTGTAGTTATATCCTTTCCTGGACTGCGTTTTGGATGGCTTTCAAGCCTCCCTGATTAAATCTGGCCGGAAATGTTCTGGTGGAGCCAAGTCCCAGTGAGAAATGCCGATTCATCAGAATGAAACACTGCCTAGTGTGGGAACCTGTCCCGTTTGGTTCAGCACACAGGGGCTTCAAACCTGGCCTGCTGTGCAGGTTGCTGGGAGAAAAGTGCTGATTTCCTCCTGTCCCACCTGCACCTCCCATGGTACCACACAGGGCAGATGGCTCAGAGGGGCCTGCAGACTTCAGGCAGAGCTCTCTGCAAGCTCTCCAAGCATAAAAAAGATCAGGAAGTAAAAGATAAGAGGGAAAAATCTTTATTCCTGACACAGTTGAAGGCAAAGTGGTCAGCGCCCGACCTGCCTTCCAGTTTCCCAATATAGGACCTGTGCTCTTAAAGCAGACTGCAAAATCAGCATAAAATAACTCTGAAAGTGCTTGCAAGCAACCCCAGGAAAGATTAACCTTTGCTTACAGCAATATGTCAGGAAATGTGTTATAAGCTCTTTAATGCAGGATATTTGAGTGTTTTGATGTATATTTCTGTCTGAGCATCCTGCCCTAATGCTGTGTTAATCACCAGTCTGTACTGTTGGTCCTCCAGCTCTGAATGGAGGGATAGCAGAGCACAGTGTGCAGCCACAGCCACTCTCTGCCATTTTTTCCATGTGCACAGTGGCTGTCCTGGGGTGTTGCACATCCCAGACCTGCCTGGGGCTCACCAAGAGCAGTGTTCTGCTGGACCTTGACCCTGGGCTGTGCCCTGTCCCATGCCAGGCTGCCCTCAGTAGATACTGCCTGGAGCTCCCAAGTTGCCTTCCCAGGGGTCAGCTCAGGACACTGCAGCACCTGCCAAGGATGAGTGACAGAAGTGTCACTGGGGAGGAGTGCATTGGCACAGTACCTTGGATTCCTGCAGGAGGGACAGGCCTGAGGGTCCTGCCAACACAAACATCTGCCAGGAGGTGTTTCCTACCCACTGGGATGCAACAGGCATGGGATAGGAAGGAAAAGCAGGTGAAGGGTTCCACTCAGCATTTTTCAGGGATACTGGTACTGCCAGGAATGCTCCTACCTGCTGCAAGGTATTATTTCCCTGCCTAAAGTACGTTACCTTCTGTCCTGCTGAGGGCCTCCCCTGTGCATCCCTGCAGGCTGCCCTCAGTAGATACTGCCTGGAGCTCCCAAGTTGCCTTCCCAGGGGTCAGCTCAGGACACTGCAGCACCTGCCAAGGAGGAGTGACAGAAGTGTCCCATGAGCTTCCCTCGCAGCTGCTGGGACAGCCTTGGCCCTTGCCCTTCCCGTGCTGTTGTTCTTGTGTGGCTTTTCTCTTGGCTGTGCACCTAAAATCTCCAATAGCACAAGAACTTCCCCCTGCTTCCCCTCCCCTTTTCCTGCCTCACATTTTGTAGCCTTTGACTTTTAACAGAGAAGAAAATAAGTCTTAGCTGATAGCATGGAGCTGTTATTACTCAGTAACACTACCTGCACCAGGCTTGGCTGCCCATCAGCCTGCTACACTTGTACCTGATTAAAGCACTCTGCAATCAACACTGAGAGCACCAAGAGAGGGGAAAACAATAGAGACTCTGAGCTGTGAAAAACACATGGTATTACTGCATTTTTCTGACTGACTAGGAGGAAGACACAGTGGGCAAAAAATCATCCTCATTGTTACGTTAATTTGCAATATTGGAAAGACCAATCTCAGGAAATGCTTGTCTGGACACCCAGAGGTAACCCTGGGAGAACTTTTTCCTTTCCCATTTTATTCTGTTTCTTTCTATCCCTTGTCTTTACCAAAAGATTGCTGAGTTCTCTTTATGCCACCAGCAATGGACACCATATAGCCCTGTGAACGTAGGTCTGTCATGGATTGTCCGTGGGACAGTGTTTGTAAGGACTCATCTGAACTCACGTGAGTCCAGCAATGAACATCCCAAATCTGCTGTCTGTTCTGAACCTTCAGCTATGCTGGGATACACAATCTATTTTAAAGTTTTTCTTTTGAGACATTGTGCTCTTTTCTTGACTCACAGGATGCATACCCAGGTGATTTATCTTTGAGATAAGCAGGTTTAGGTAGAACTATTTTCAGTTCAGTCTCAGTGAAGATGGGATCTACAGGATGAGCTCAGAAAGCTCCAAAGGAGGATTGTGCATCAAAACCCGACTTAGTTTGCTTGTAGCTCTTTGCTTAACCCCCTGGATCAAAAAAGACCCTTCTGAACGATACAGGCTTGTGCTTGTCCCCAGTCTGAGTCTGCAGGTCACTGCTCTGTCTCTGAAATCTGTAAACACTTCCACTTGTGGTCTTAAATCTTTGTATAGATTAAAGCTCATTTGGGTGCTGTTCATGTACAGCTTCATCAAAAGGAGTTAACAGTTAATTTAATTGGAAGCAGGATACATGACTTCTTTAGGATAACAGAAACAGGGAAGGGATAATTTTTACTAATTTAGTTCATTTGTTAGGAAGAAGAGACAGTGGAACTTGCATGAAACCATTAACCTCACAGTAACTAAATAGTCTAACACTAGCTGGCAATCAAAATTTCTATGGCTTTAAGGAGATTCACTTGCTTCTGGGACTTGGTTTCAGCTGCTGATTTCAGACTCAGAGCCACTGGAATTAAGTGAAACTTTGCTTTATTGGGTCTACAGGCTGGTTCTGAATTTTGATAGTTTCTGAAATGGAAATAGCTTCCACGTCATGAGTTCCCCCATTAATGAAGACAGAAGAACCAATTAGAATGTTGATCAGGTGTTGTGTTTCTGCACAGGCCTTTTAGATTAGGAAAAACAGGGGCTTAGGCTAAGGATAGAAAGATGAGCAAAACTAAGAGTTCGCCAAAAGAAGAAGGGAGAGAAAAGAGGGACCTGGAATGAAAAAGATCTGTGCTAAAGATCCTGGGAGCAGGAGAAGTTCTTGGAGATCAGAACAGAGTGAAGACAAAAGCAGTGGGGTGTTCAGGGGCCTTTGCTGGTCATTCACTGAGCAGCAGCAAAACGTGAATGCACATGGTTTTGTCCAACCTTCCCAGACTGGGAGAGACCAGCAGGAGAGGGAAATTGAGACATCATGAGGGTACTGCAGGAATGGGAGTACCTGTGTGTGTTAAATAATAAGATAAGGTAAGAGCTCTTATCTTTCTGATTCTTCAGCAAATCCTGGTATCCAGATCCACTGCGAGTTGCTTCTTGCTTTGTTTTGCCCATGAACAAGCTTAAAAGATAAGATTGACCCAATAAGCTGCTCAGTATAAATGATTCCCTGAGGGTGGAATTCACCCAAAGCCAGGGAACAGTACAAACTGTGTTTATCCTTTCAAAACCCTGAAATCATGGAGCTGGGAACAGGACTGACTCTGCTCCTGTCTGGTGTAATGGCCTTGTGCTGATCTGCTGTAGAGGGATGAAATTAATTCCCTTCTCACCCTGGAAGCCATTATCAGTAGCAGAAGCTAAAGACTTTTTCCTGACCAACAAATCTCTCACTCCAATCACCACCATGGATAGAAAGGCAGGTTTAAGTAAGAAAGCTTTAGTTCTGGACCAATTTTCTTGCCTTTTCGACTTCAGTTCCTTCTAGAATAGGAAGTTAGGACATTGTCTTCTTCGTATTTTTTTTCCTTGAAAATAGCTATTTTCCACTACCAGTTCAAGACCTTTTTTTTCCTTCAAGGTGATCCTAAACTTTAGGGGGTAAACCTAAGGAGATTGAATGCAATGTATAGAGATTAAAAGATAGCTTCTAGATGGCTCTGTGGAGGCATGTTTACAACAAGCTGTTTACAATGATACCTTCACACAGTTAAAATACAACATAGACAATCCTTTTTATTTTGTTTGTTTGGTTTGGTTTGGGGTTTGTTGTTGTTTTTAGTTTTGTTTTTATTCTTTGTTTTTTGTTTTGTTTGTTTGGTTGGTTTTGGGTTTTTGTTTGTTTGGAGGGGTTTTTTGTTTTGTTTTCATTTTTTTGTTTTCCTCTAGTTGTTTTGCTAAACACCATGAATTTCCAAGTGGAAACGCATTCGGGAGGCAGAAATGTTTTGTTTTTGTTTGTTTTCCTCTCACTTGCTTGTCACATGGTTCTCCATACCACCATACATCTGCTTGCTAAAAGAGCGAGCTGTGCTCAGATCTTACCAGCAGAACAGCTCTAAACCAGCTCTTTGACCCTGTTGCTGACACTGCTTTCCCAGTAATGCTCTGAGGTAACTGCTGCAGTTCCAAGGATGCTGTAGTACAGCCCCAGTCGCAGAAACTGGGACTTTCTCGTAAGAAGATTGTCTTAAATTACTTGCAGGACAATCAGCTGCTTTTCATAAAAAATAACATGCTAGGAAGTTGGATTCTGGAGTCCATTGCTTAAACTGTGGCTCTTATATTTGCCAGAATTTTGTGTGGTAATAAAGGCATCTCTGGACCCAGCAGAAACTGGAATTTGAAAATATGATTTCAACTATGAGATATGGGCAGGGAAAATAAATTACTTACAAGTTTATCTACCACAGTGTTTGGAGAAACATTTCTCCACCTGCCTCTGTGCTGTTTCATCTCTTTCTGCAAGGGTCATCTGGGTTGGTACCGTGACACATGATGGGAACCCAGGACAAAAATCTTAGTAATGCAATATTTGCTGAGGTCCTGGACACACTCCTGATGGTGATATTTCAACCTTGGCTGAGTAGGCTGCAGTTCTGGAGAGTCTGGTGTAAGACCACTTTGCCATATTTCTAGACCAGGTTGGGGTGGCCTGTGGAGCCACCTGTATCGAGGCTGTTGAGACTGTGAGTGAGCTAAGATGGGATCCAGTGTGAAAAAAGGAAGTTTCAGGCCTTTACAAAACCAGTAAGTGGAATGTCAGTGAATGTGTTCCAAGCTACGCCTCTAAAGGAAAGTTATCTCTGGGTGATGCATCTTCAGATTGTCCTGAGCAGGAGAGGGAAATAACCTCTGCTTAGTAAAATTGCCAATAACTCACCTGCAGACAGGCTAACAGCATCTGCTTCCAGCCCTTGTGCATTTTGGCTGCGATATTCACCCAATGGTTTCAGAAGCAACAGGGCTCACCCTGTGGATATTTAAGAAAAATTTAGAATACTGAGATGTTCAAGGTTGATTCAAGCTGAAGAACTACTTATGGACTTGAAGGAAAAGAGGACCCTTTACTTTAAATACCCCTAAAAATCTGTTGCTTTACAATAATTCTGTTTTTTGGAAATCAAGTTAACTTCCATCAAGAATACAGAGACAGGATTTTAAAATTATTTTGGCTATCGAACCACTGGAGCCCAAGAATGTTTAGCCTGCAGGACTTTGTACACCACAAATAGTATAGAACATTAGCCTGTTAACACTAATAAACTCCAAATTGCCAAACATAAACCACTTGACAGCAGTCCTGGGATTATTTTGCTCTCTGTGAAGCAAAGCAATTCTCATAGGTATAAAGCTATGAAATTCTGTGATGTAGAATTTATGACCTATTTACCTCCAATGCTACTCATAAACAAAGAAATCTTTGCAAAACCAGGCTGTAGCATCATGACGTAATTTTAAAAGTATCTAATATTTATCTTTATGCTGGTGAAGAAGGGAGATAAGGCGGGGAGAATGATATGGGACAGTCTACACTTTTGGTGTAGTTTATCCTGCATTCAGTAAAACCAGCAGGTGAGACAGACACACTCAATTAATGATTTCTTTGCCATTACACCCAACCTGTTAGGGTTCTGGCATCAACAAACACTCTGTGTCCCTTGGACAAAACAGAGGAGCCATAAGGACCAAATTCTCACTCCTGTCTAATAAAAGGAAAATAACAGCTGAGAGATTTGTAAATGTTTGCTGCAATGCTGCAACAGAATAAAATGTTAAATTCCACACACTGCTCTGGCACTCCCATCCTGATCATCATCAGTGAAAATATACCTTCAGTGCGGCAGCTGTAGCTGCTCTCATAAGATATCTACATAGAGAAAATAGGCAATCAAATTTCTGCAAAGTATGAAATTTTCCATTAAATTGTCTCTTCCTTTTATATAACACAGCTGCAACAGTTCTCACTGGCTTTTTCTATCTATGCCTCAGCAAACATAACTCTCACTTGCAGGACATTTTCCAAATGAATCACTTGAGATTCAGAAGATTTCCTCTAAATGCGTCTAGACCGTGACCCCCAAAATTTTATCCTGGGAAAAATAAAAGGATCCTATTGAAAAAATTGATCCAATCATCTACAGACGTAAGTTAGGAAATAGAGAGGACTGTAAATGAAGAACATATTCTGATAAATTTAATATTAAAGAGATGCAAAGAACATCTCTGTCATTTGCTTCTAAATGAATCTCTGGTAGTTTAGTCAATGTGTTAATCTTCAAAAGGCCTTTGATGTTGTGGTCTGCTCAGCTTTGTCTGCTGAACTTTATAGTTTTGCTTTTAATAAGGCAGGGGTTCTGTGGTTTTAATTTGAGTAACAAGTCATTACTGGTAAACTGAATTGCTTGGAATTACTGTAAATTGCAGTGTTTGCCTGCTAATTGATGGAGTGTCTGAAGTCCTGGATGGAAGGTGTTATTCTTCCCCGGTGCTAATGATCTATTGAATCATGTCCTCTTGCTGGTCCTTGTGGTGATAATGCTGCTGTAATTTGTGCCTGTAAGACTATGTTGTTTTTTATTCAGAATTAGTCTTTGGTGATTTAAACAACAAACCCACCTGTCTCAGAGAGATGCAGTTTTTGAAGTAATCAAAATGCCAACCCGCGCTTCCGTGGGGCAATGATCATCATGGGAAATCCCTGTAGCTGCTGTGGAGGCTTTTTTGCCCCTCTTTGCACTGTCAACCTGAGGAAGTTAATCTTGAGTTAGCTGGGTCAGACTTTAGTGCTATGGTTTAGTTGGCAAGGGGGTGGTCAGTCAAAGGTTGGACTGGATGATCTTGGAGGTTTTTTCCAACCTTAATGATTCTGTGATTCTGTGAAATCTAAGAGGATCACTAGATCTCTGTGAAGGCCAGTAAAACACCTCTATTACCCTTGAGGTTTACCAAAGCTATGCCACAGTGATTTAAATGATGCACTGGCTGAGTAGGAATCACTCAAAATTAATATACACTCTTGAAGAGTTTTGTTTCTTTGAAATTATTTAATTTTTAAGGGCCTTGGCATTTTTCATCCAACCTGAAGTGTTTTGCTTTCTCTAGGTGTGGTGAAACCCCTTATGTCTTTAGTTTAAGACAAGAAGAAAGTACACAAAGAGAAAAAAAAGAGAGAGAAAGCTGCATGAAAGGGTACAGACACTCCTCTGCCAAGAGTGCTCTTCAGCCAAACCTTATCTCTGATGTCCTCAGGGCAGGTCCACTCTTCAGAGAAAACACAGGGAGATTAAAGAAGCTGGCCAAAAACCTCCACACTTTTGGAGGTCTGGCAGTGAAACATCCTGGGCCCATCTCAGCATTCCCACTTCCCTCCTTATTGCCTTCCCATTCCAATACTCACTTTTACCTGCTCACTTATCCCTATGCTATTGTACAGAGATGTGCTCTACTCTGCATGAATTTTTCCAGAAGAAGCAGCAGCAGCTGCTCTTGGCAGGTGTGAATGCTGTTTATCACATCCCCTCCTTCCCCCCCTCAAAGCACACACACAAGCACAGAGTGATATTCTTGCACATTAAATTACTGCTATTGAAATCAGATTCTGACTTACACGATGCTGACAGTGCTGTGTTTTATTGCTAAATGCTACAAGTAATTCCTCACACTCTCAATGATTTATCATGTAGCTCATCTACTCAGGGATTTCCTCCATCATGTAATATCACTAGAATTTTGCCTGAGGAACAACTGCCAGGGAGGACCTGCTGTTATACCTTGCTTCCTTCTTCTGGAACATATTAGCATAACATAAGTAAACGCCACAGAGCAGTTTGACATATTGTGTAAGTACTGATTTTATGTTAAACTGATAATAGATGCTTGTTGAGAAGCTGTAAATTTTCAGAAACTGTCTTAGCCTGCTGATACATTTTAAAACAGAAAAAATGTAAAAGCAGCTGGTGTGTCTGTATCCACTATAATCCATCCACGTTTCTGTATCCTTGCCTCTCGTTTAGCACACACAGAAGTTCAGACTGCAGGAAGCAAGTTTTCCATTTATTCTGTTATACAATAAACATCTTCCCTTTGACACCAGACAGTGAGTCTGCAGTGGCACAGATAACATCAAACGCTTATAGAACATAGTCACCTTCGCCTCCCCGGGGTTCCCATGTTAGAAATGTCCAGGAACAGTACACATGATTTGCTGAATCAAGGACAAATTCATACGTGCTGGGACAGAGGTTGCTCCCACAGGAGTGCACTAATTGCTCAGCTTGTTAACATAAGAATATAATAATGACCAGCCTGGTCCAGGCCCAGCTAGCCCCAAGACCTGTCTCCCAAAGTACCCAGCCAGAGATACACGGGGGGAGGTCATAATAAGCAGAGGCTGATATTTAGCCAAGCACCTCTCTGGCAGTCAGTGCCTTGGAGAGTACCTGAGCTGAAGGTCATGCAGAGACTGACCTGATTAATGAGTGCCCATGGACCTGCCTTAATTTAGCTAATTCCTTCCAGAAGCCATTTGCATTTTTGCCTCTGCAGTTTCTCTCAGCAACAAATGCCTTCTTCAGTTTTGGGCTCTGTGAAAAAACGTCTCCTCCAGTTTGTTTTACGATTGCTGCTTGATGCCTCAACATTGAAGTCCCGTTCATTTCTGTGTGATCAGATTCAGAGAACAGTCCTTCCTCATGCCCTTTCTCTAACCCTGTAATATCTTCATTCTGCTTTAGCATATGCCTTTCCCTTTTGCCTCTTTCCGAAGCCAATTGTGGGCTGTTTGGTCTTTCCTCCTGTGCAGGCTGTTCTCCGATCATACTTTTCATACCTCTTTTAACTCTGCTCTTTATGAGATGAGGAAAGGACTAGCCCTGTGTGCAGCCTTCAGAATATGTCTGCACCAGACACTTATACAGATGGTTAAAAGTGTTTTCAGTCTGGCTCTCAATTCTTCTCCCCAATAATTCCTAACAGCCTGTTTGCCCTTTTGACCGCTGCTGAGCAGTGAGCTCACAGAAGCAACTCCAAGATTTACTTCTTGACTGGTAACAGCTAATTCAGAGCCAAGAACAGTACACGCATGGCTGAAATTTGGGGCTTTTTTCTCAGATTCATTATACTGCACATATCAGTGCTGAATTCTGCTCAGTGTATACCAAAACCTTCTGCAGTCGTTCACAGTCAGATTTAGATTTGGCTATATTAAGTATTTTTGCATTACCAACAAACTCTGCCACCTAGGCCCCTTTTCAAGCTTCCTTCTGAGAAAATGGTGACATCCCAGGATAGGTAATATTGCCCTGCTATGAAAAACTCAGTCATTAGTCCTTCCTTATTTCCAATCTTCTAACCAGTTATTAATCCATATGAGGCCAAAAAAACCTTCAAAATGACAACAACTCCAAATGACAATTTCATATCTCTAAGAACCTCTGCAGATGAAACCTGTTGAAAGATTCCTGGAAACCCTCATACACTATATCACCTGAACTACCTGTATTCACATAGTTCCTCATACCTTCACAGAGTACTCATAGATTTGTAAGTCATGACTTGCCTGACAAAATCTGTGTTGACTATTGCTCAATAAATCATATTTTTTCCCCATGTCTAGTAAATCTATCCTTTATATAAGTTTTTGTGAGTATACTTGGTATGAAAGTGCGAGCTTGCTCAGTGCAAAATCCAGATGTAATGCTCTTTATTTTCCACATGTCTCTTTTAGTCCCGGTTTTAAAAAAAAAAAAAAAATTTCTGATATCTACTTTAACCTCTTTACAGTTCTTTGAAGTTATTTATTGTTATTTATGGGTTTGTTCCACACCCTAGTCCACCGTTCTTTCCAGCTAAGGCAGGTGTTTTCTGGATAGGTACCCCCTAAAGAACAATAAAGCCTCAGGTTTCCCCTTCCCCTCTCTGTGAAGAATGGAGTGACAAGGAAATCAAAGTTCTACCTGCTGTAGGAGGAGCAAAGGATTGGCTTCCTCCAGAAGCAGCTGCCACTACTTCATGCCCTCCTGCAGCAGGAGATGTGGTACCAGCTTTGCAGGTACCTGTTTACCTTGGGATTCACCGTCTCCAACACTCATTCAACTTCCTTGCAATGGCTTTGTCTTCCTCATGTGATGCTTTTACAGCTTCTTCACTTCTGGATCTCCCCAAGTGTGGTAAAAGTCTTACTTCTGATGCCTTTGAAGTTTTTGTTGCTGTGAAGTTTCACACTTTTATCAAACTGCTTCTCACAACCTTCTCTATTATTTTTCCTTGGACTGCCTTAACAGGGTTTTTCACTTCACTTGCTGAAGTTTTTGCTCCAGTTTTGCTGGTTATGGAATCATTATCCTTTCCTCTCCCTGGCTCGGGACTTGTTTAATTATTTATTATCTCACAGCACCGGTGCACCCCATGGCTCAGGGACAGATTCTCCCCCTCAATCCATGAGGATCCTGGCATCTGACCTGGGAGTGGTTTCCTGCTCCTGGGAGTCCATCACCCAGTGACAAACTCCTTCCGTGCTTCTCTAGCTCCAGCCTTCAGGCTGTGTGTTTACATTATCCTTCTCACCAAGTGCTGACACATTAAAATTAAAATACATCAGCACTAGTTAAGCTGAATACACAATCTTATGATCATGACAAAGTCAAGATTTGCCTTGTAATCTTTCTTGGTAGTGATTTGTAAGGAAAAGTCCCTTTGGTGCTGACTCCAGCATTAACATTGCAGACTGAATGTAGTCAGACAAGTCAGTCTGTTGTTTGTCCCCTTCTCTACAGCAAATAGCTTCTAAAGGACACTTGTCTATCTATTTGTTAGTGAAAATCCCCAACCCTCAACAAATATTCAAAATTTCCTGTTATCCTATTGCAGTGACTCTTACTGTTTTGGAACCATGTGATTTAATATGTGAAACACAGAGGAAATTGCTTTTTCATGGGGTTTTGATGCTCCTGAAAAGCAGCCTTTGCTGAAATTATCTAACAGATTAAATGAATTAACTCAAACAACTGAATGAGCTTCACTCTCCCATAGGACTCGAAAGAACGCAAACTTTTCTCCAATAAATCTGTCACAGCCCAAGGGGTCTTTTAACAAGAGATTTGATTGAATCTTTAAGCAAGTGTGTTGTTATCTTCAGTTTACCATCAAAGTTGGTTAAAGATACTACCACTGTGGTCTTCTCAGGAACAGCAGCTCAATAGGCCTCTGAATTTCCCAGTGTATGGTAATGAAATGAAAAAAGATTGAATTTTAATTGACTCCAACTCAAAACTGAGCTCTGTAATATCTGGACTTACAGGGCATATTTGGGTCATCTTGCCATGAAAGGAACAGGTTAGAGTTTCTTCTAATGAAGTGCTAAGATGCCACCAAAACGTGGCAATTGGAGGACTGGCAACAATAAATTGATCCAGAGTCAGAACAACCTCACTCTGATCATTTATTATGCTTTATGTGGAAGGAAAATTGAATGAAATTCTGTGAAAACAAATAAAATGAGGAGATGCTTGGCAAGGAATTATTGTGACTTTTTCAAGAATGCTTCCCTTGTGAAAGGCTACCTGGCTGCTTCTCTCCTAGGGGGACCTGGAGTGACAATGAGATGCCACACAGGCTCTGCAGCCACAGCAAAAAGGAAACTCTTCCAAAGCAGATTCCTTTGGATCCCCTTCCCAGAGTAAGGAGTTTCTTGGACCCAAGCAAGAGGAAGCAGCACTTACAGGGACCTTTCCCTCACTCCTGCCTTACTCAGGGGCTCAGCCTTCCCGGATGGACTCCACATCAGGGACAGGAGATATTTTGGCAAGGCCTTTTCAATCCCTGGGTTCCTGAGTGAGTGGGGAACAAGTCTTTTCTTTAAGCATCTTTGTTGGGCAAGATGTTTTCCCCTTTCATCTGTGAATCTGATCTCTGTGGAGCAAGAGGCAAACCTGCATCTTCTCTTCAGCCACAGCAACTTTAATTCCATTTCTTCCTTGAGAGATTATGATTCACAGGGATGCTCCTCCGTTCTCTCAAACCAGGCTCTCTCATCTGAGCCCTCAAAAGAGAGGGAACTATCAGCTATAGCAGGCTGTGGTTGTGGCTGTGATTCCTGTCCCCTCACGGCCACCAAAAATTTAACCAAAAATTAGCCAGCCCTTCCTGTTGAAGTTATGGCTTGGTATAACAAGAACAAAGTACTTTGGGGGCCAGAAAGTAAGCGAGGATGCAAAAACCTAGAACTGTGGCCTCAATATAAGACCATGAGGTCAGGCATGTAGGCTCTGGGGTCCTATTTTAGGACATTTTCTAGGTTCAATCATAGTAATGGGAACAGAAACCAGCTCATAGCCTTATTCTCTTCACTAACCAGGGCTTCAAATCGGTCTGGAAGGGGAGAGGGAGCGGGTGTCAGGACCTCCCTCTGGACTGGTACTCTTTATTTCTTGTATAAATGGAAGCTGATTTTCGCCAGCAGGGAACAGGAAAACAGCATCTAAGAAATTGTTCAGTGTAAACACCAGAAAATTCATTATTCATAGTTGTTTAATGAAAGTTTTATGTTAACAAATCTTTTTTTTTTTCCCTTGATGGCTCATAAGCTATTTGCTGCCTTTTTCTCTCTTTTTGTTTCTTCAAAGGAGGAGAGGTCAAATCCATGAGGTCACATTCAATGTAGGTGAAGCTTTCAAAAAACCAAAAAATAAAGATCAGGAGTGAGACAGTGAATTTGAGCACTCACTGGCTGCAAGATGCCTTGTGCTCAGTCTGATTCAGCTCCATTATTCATTGCTTGAAAGTTTTCAGGAGAAGTATGTTTAAAATGTCACTTACAGTATGAAAATTTGTTTTAATACAATTTAGTCTGAACATTTATGGTGCTCACAGTGTTCCCATCCGTGCTTATGAGAGTTTTCTTTCCGTAAATAGGCGCATTTTGCTCTTTGTCTTCGGTGAGAGCCTCACGACTTTTATTACGTCTGTGCTCTCAGAGGTCATTATGAATAACATCTCGTCGGAGCTGCAGTCAGAGATAAGAGGTTTGTACACGGCATCCCGAGGTAAGGACTGGCCATGGTGATTTGTAACAGTTTCAGGATTTTGTTCTCTATTTCGAGTGAGCTGACTCTTTATCAGAATGACTTCTCCAGGCCTGACACTTCCTCTGCTTAGTCTGGCTATTAGAGCGGAGTGCACACATCAGCCAGGCTCAACAAGACAGTTTTTATCAGCTTTCAGCTCCTTCTTTGTCCTCACTACACTATTAACAGCCACTGCATTTTAGAGGTGGCTGACTTGTTGATTTTCAAGACTTTGTGGACATTGAGGGATCCACCTGCAGGCTTGAAATTAACCCTAGGCAGAAGAGCTCAGGTCATTAGCACTGCATTGGGCTTATTGGAGCTGTACACCCATGTGCCAATTAAGAGCTTCTTTCTTTTGAACACAGTAACAAAAATATTAAAAATCCATGGTATGAGTGAGGAAAATTACCTCTGTTTTCTTCCAAAAAATGTAGTCCAACTGCTTTACCCTTCTATTTAGTGAAAACACATTCCTGTCCGTGGCGTGTGTTGTGTTTAATATGCCTGTGAAGCCCAGCATAACAAACCACCGAGATTAATAACCTTCAGCTGATAAAAAAACCCACTGTTGAAAGGAGGTGCTGTAATCACAGCTGGCCATGGCTCTGCAGCACTCTGCAGGCAGCCAGGAGGTCTGGAGGAGCAGATCCAGGCTGAGTCCCAGCTGGCAGCTCTGCCACACCAACGCGGAGACAAGGAGGGATGAGGAACCCAGCAGGGTCTCGCCTGCCCTTCATCTGCTTCAGTTTTCCCAGTGCCCTACTGCTTGTGTCAGATTTGCATACCTTTTTATCTAGATACCTAATTATTTTCATCATCAAAATTATATTCATAAACCCAGCACACAGAACGGGAAAAAAGGACAGCGACAGTGGGAGCACAAGGGGAGGAACAGCTACACCACCACAGAGCTTCTGCCAAAGCCTCAGCTGCCTTCAGCTGCCTGCACAGAGACAGGTTCAACCTCCACACACCTTCACTGGCACTTCAGACAGACCAGGATGGCCAAATGAGTACGGGTCACCCCTTTCTAGAGGGGTCCCCCTGCTCTGTTGGGTGCAGGGATGGGTTGCTGCCACTTTCCTGTTGCTGCCAAGACTGACAGTTCCATCACTTGCCCCATGTCAGGCTGCTGGACTAGAAGCATCTTGTTGCCTCTCTGCAACCTAAGCCTGATCTATTGATTTTAAATACCTGCAATAATTACTGCAGCAAACAGGGCAGAGGTACTGCTGTTCCTGTCAAGGAAATGTCTAAACAGTCAGGAACATCTTTTTGTCCAAGCCTTCTGCAGCTCGTGTTTTGGGGTGCCAGCTTCCCTGGGGAGCTTTCAGGCACAGTGAAGTCTCCCAGATAATGTGGGAGTTTTAATAACTGTTGTGACTGTCTCCACTTCATGAAAGAGCTGATTTGCTAATGGCCCTCCTGCAGAATAACTAGATAGAAACTTAAGTTAACTCACAAAAATAGAAACTTATGGCATGAGCTGAGGCTGTCTGGTCACTCCCTGACCCTGTTGTTTCCTGTCTCTATCGCAGCTCTCTCTGCTTGGGGATGCTGAGCCTGGACACTGCAAAGCCTGGGGGCAACCTCGCAGATGCATTTTGGGATGCTGAAGAAGAGCTTGTCACCACTGAGTAGTGACCTCAAAATGGGCACTGTGTCCGTGCCCCTGTGATGGTGCAAAGGCTCGACAAGTTCACTGAGGTGCCAGTATGAACCAGATTTTCAGCAGCTGCATGGAGATGTTTTTCTCACTCCACTGATGAGAGCTGCAATGCAACAGACACCCTGAAGCTGGGTGATGAAGTTCAGCAAGCGAGGGGAAGCGCTGATATTATTCAGGCATTGATTGGTGTCTGCCAATATCCACCACCCCTGGCTGGGATTTGATGGAATAACTGAGAAAACATGTTGAAAATGTGACAGCCAGTGAACGTGTTCTTCCTGAGCGCTTCAAATTGAACAGAGCTTGCACAGATGGGGCACGTTCCCTGACTGGCAGGAGCACTGGCGGTGTCGCTTTGCTAGGAAGGGGTTTGTTATCCAAAATATGATTTTACAGTCATCAGGAGGCTCTTTGTGCTAAAGACCTGGATTTCTCCAGAGCCCTAAACCTGATTGTCTGCCTCATCAGCACAATGCTTGTGCATGCGCTAAATCAACATTTCTTACCAAGGGGAACAGAAGGAAATCAATGCCTCCCTGCAACCTTAGTTAGTTGGTGCAGGAAAAGGCTCCTCAAAACTTTTGAAAATGAAAGAAACAAATGGGGCTTGGAAGGCAAGAGTGAACTCATTAATCACAGCAAGCTGCCTAAAGCCCAGGATTAGGCAGTGAACTGGCTTCCTTCACAGGCATTACATTTTGTCTGTACCACATCAGCTTGTCTACAGGGGAAAGACTGTCTTTCTATGATGATGTTTAATGGTCTTTTGCTTGTGATGAAAGCAATAAAAACCTTTTTTTTCTCTTAATAAGTGGGACTGCTCATTTTCAGAGCAGTTAGGAGTTACTAATAGGATAATAAATTAGTGGATCTATACTGCAATGTCATCAATTCTGGGCTTATATGAGTGAATTTTTGAAGAAATTACAGTAGAAAAGACTGCTGTGGTCATTTAGTAACCCTCTTGCTGAATTTGTAATTGGAAATGTTTAAGTTCAAAAGTACAGTTGGGCATGTGAAGGCACTGCAGTTCATCCCTTCTGATGAAGGGCTGGTGCTGTCCTGAGCCAGGGCCAGGTGTAGGTGCAGCCCTGGCCTGGCTCCAGCTGTATTCCCAGAATAAATGTGATGTGGGAGAGATCTCCCTGCCCTGACACGAGCTAAAAAAGGAGCATTCTACCCTCATCCTGATGAAGTCATCTCTGCTGGAGTGCATAATTACCACTGAATTTTTAAACAGCTGTAACACATAATATTAATGCCTGAGAAGAACAGCAAAAGAGCATTTCCAGGGAAACAAAACAGCACGTTTTCCTGCTCCCTGCCACAATGATCTGAGCTGAAACGAAAGCTGCTTGAGAGCTAACAGGGTTTAGAAACCAGTCAAAACTGAGAAAAACAACATTTACGAATGGGTGGGATCATATGATGGAGTAAACCTGTAGAGAAAGACAAGTTCTAGCCTCTGTTCCTATCTCACATTCCCAGCACATCCCCACCATTTCATCACTCTGAATCTGGCATGTTGGAGGAAGAAGTCAGAGCACAGTGGGAGTGCAAGAATTTCCGGAGCTTGGGGAAGAAACCAAAATGTGTGGCAGAAACAACCCTGGGAGCCCAGTTCTGCACACACACAACAGAGAGGTTCAGGGTTGAACACTGAGCCATGTGGTGCTCCAGCGAGGACATCTCTGCTTGGAGAAGTGATTAGGAAGAACAGGGCACCAGAAAGCAGAGGCAGACCCAACTCTGCCTCAGAGTTTTGTTTATGAAGGCATTTGAAAGCTTCAGGCAGAACAGGTCCCCTCGTGGCACCTGTGGAGCAGTACAGGGTGATCCTGGGCAGAGGAAAAGATTTGTGTCAAATGCTGGAGTGAGGAGATGGACCAGCTGAGGTGCTGCACTGCCCTTCAGATCCCAGTCCCTGCAGTCTCCAAGCCAAGGAGACCCTGCTAGAAAAGCCAGTTTTTAACCAGTCCACACTGCTGAACCAGAAACCACAAATTCATTCTTTCCTTTGTTCAGCTCTGGCTCAGGATCAATGAAGACCTCAAAACCCCACAGTTCAAGTTCAGTTCCAGTTCAGTTGGTGGAGAAATGCATCAAAGAGGAAGAATTTCTGATTGGTGTTTGGTTCAGGTTTAGTACAACTTTCTGAGCAATTTTTTCTGAAATTCATATTCTAATAGCTCTGGTGAGAAAAGAAAAAAGAAAAAACCCTAAACAGAACCTAGATACTGCAACATAATGACACACATTGCAGCTAGATCCATCCTGATCCAAGCGTGAGTGATTATAACTGCAGTGGAGAGCTTCGAGCAGGGTAGTTTGATAAACTGCACAATAGGATGGTGGGCAAGGTGATGGAGCTGTTAACAGCAAGAGCTCATAAATCCTTTTTTTTTTTGAAATGGGAACTGACTGGCAACTCTCTCTAGTGTATTACAGGTTATTTCATCCGCTTCTCCCTACAGACATGACTGAACAAAGATCAAGTCTAATAAATGATTAAAAGTTAGCTGCTGCAAAGTGTGGTGTCTCACTGCCTGGAAGCCAGGGCTGAATCCCACCCAGGCCATGGTAGGTGTGCTCCCTGCAGCACATGGGGAGAGTCACACAAAAATGGCATTTTGGGAGTTACAAATCTTCGTGGAGCTCATTATTCTGTTTTCAGCAGTGGCTGTAAGAGGGTGGCTAAGGAAAAACACGGGGCAGGCACGCAGAGTCCTTTGCCCTGGCTGTCTCCAGCACCAAAACAGAGAAATATCCATCCTTCAGGGGTTCCAAAACCACAGCCTTGGCACTCCTGGTGTGTTGTTCTGCCACCTGGGGGGAGGATCTGCATGAGAAATCAGAGTCACTTGCAAGGCAGGTCATGATGGCTCAAACACAGTTCCATGTCAGTGTGTCCAAGTGACATCTCCACACAGTCAGTGGAGAATGCACGCCCAGGTCTCTGTATCTAGAATGTGTCCCCAGAATGGGAACCCAATAACTGTAATTTAAGTAATTTGATGTGGTTTTGGGAGCAGAGGTAAAGCTTTTTCCTTTACAGGTAAATGCTCAAGTCATGTTACAGATCCAGACTCCTGAATGGCATTTCATCGCCTGCATCCCCAGCGGTCTGTCAGGATTTTAGGAAGGGAGAATAAACACATCTCAGTTTACTCCACACCTGAGAGATGGGCAACATTGATCTAGGAACACCTAATGTGCAAGGAGGATCTGAAACACATTCTTCTATTTCCTATATTGATCAATCTAACCTGTAAAATGTTGTATAAGGCGAGGGTTGGAAAGTGACAACACTTTTCCCACTTCCCATTTTGCAGAAAATAAACAACCATAGAGAGCATCTTTTTAGAGAATCATGGAATGGTTTGAGTTGGAAGGGACCTTAAAGATCATCTTGCTTCAACTCCCTGCCATGGGCAGGGACCCCTTCCATTAGAGCAGGATGTGCAGGCTTTGTAGGAAGTCTGATAAGGACAGCAAGGGCTACAAGTGCCCCCAAAAGACATCACTGCCAGCAGGGCTTGGACACTGCCATGAGCTGTTATTGCGCTTGGGCACAAACAGGATGGTAAAAGATTGGTGCTGTCTGGGTCACACAGAGTGTCAAGTCCCTGGAACCTGAAGGTCCATGTGAAAACTGTTTCTAGCATTTTAACCCCACAGTTCGAGTAAGGGTTTTCACATCTCTGTTCTGGAGTCAGGCAGCTCTGTCCCACCCCAGCCTCACCCCAGGCACCCCTAAGAACATTACCCTGCACAGAGCTTGCTCTGTACAAATTGCAAATGTAGATAGATATTGTTCACATTATGCATTTATGTAGCAGGTGTAAACAGGCTTCCATTTTGACCACAAAATATGTTCCTTAATCAGACAGAAGAAGGCCACTTGCCTTCTTTTTTCCTTTTTTTTTTTT
>VYZT01059356.1:350049-387379 GCA_013400735.1 Pomatostomus ruficeps | reverse complement strand
TTTTTTTTTTTTTTTGGTGTGAAAACAAACTCACTACCTGCGGCAAATTCAAAGCCAGCCACAGAAGGGTGGCCTTTGTTTGAACCATGCCATGACTGACTTGCCAATTATCTTTTTTTCTTTGCTTTCTTGGAAAACATACATTTATTTTCCATACCACTCTTCTGAACAAAGCAGCTGTGTACTTGAGGTTACGAGTTCCTGGTAATGACTTTATGAATCACAGCTCACATTTTAACGCCGTGCCCAGCTTGTGGCTGAGGCAGGGAAGGCAGGAGATGGAGGCAGTCTGCCTGGCCTTGTTAACCTGCTGGGATTGAAGGAGATGGGAAGAGTTCCTGAGCTCGTCCTTCTACCCAAGGCTGCTTGAGCAGGACTGACCTGTGCAGGCAGAGCAGAGGAACCCTGCCTGCTCCCAGGCTGGGGAGACACACTACAAAGCTGAGCTTTGAGAAGAAGGACTTAACAAAAATAGGAACTTAATGCAGTTGAAAGAAATGGAACCTGAGTTTAATTGATGTCCAGAAAGGTCATTTCTGAAAGAATCTCCTGGGGTTTCCACATGTGTCAGATGTCTGTAGTCCCAAGGCTCTTTAAAAACTTTAAGAAACTTGGATTATCTGAAGCTGGGGGAGGGAGATTTGTTCAAGTGTCAAGATTCACAGGTTAACAACGATGGCCTTTTGGGGAGGATGACATTAAAAAAAAAAAAATAAGACAGTGATAGTCCTTTTTTCCCCTGCTATGCATGGGGCAAGGAAGCAAGGCATTCTCATGCTGTTCGAAGACCTCGGACAGAAGTTTCACCTTTCCCTATAGGCAGTTTTAAATACTGGAGAGGAATCAAACTTGTTGCAGAGGTTATGAGGAAGAGGGGAAACATGGAAATCCATTCCTAAACATTTGCAGTGCTGGGGACAGTAACAACCGAAACATGGGAGATAAATGTGAGTAAAATGCACCAAGGAACATGTGGAGTAGAAAGCATTTACTATTATGCTTAAGTGCTTGCAGAATGTTTCTTTGTTGTTCTATTTACAAGGAGCACTTTGCATACAGAACATCAATCTCTCACAGAGCCAGCACATTACTGTGATAGAAATAGTAAATTAGTAACAATACGGGTCTGGTAGGGGGGCTGTCAGCAAGGGGACTTTACCTTTATCCCACAAAATGAAAGACGAAAACCTATTTTATGCCATTATGTCTTTGTCAGCCCACATGACAGGGAGGCAGTTACCCCTGCTGCTCCACGCCTTTGACAGCACCGTACAAAGGCACGCAGAGCAGAGCCAGCTGCCATGGGGATTTAATAGCCTGAATGCTTGATTTCAAAGGAGAGCTGCATTCATCTCCCTGGCTGGCACCCCCATCCCAAAACCTGAGCAAGTGGAAGGGCTGGAGGGCAGGAAAGCTCCAGAGGTCACATTGACACTATTTTGGACCCAGGAACTGCATCTCCTTGGAAACTTTTCAACCACTGGGGCATGCTGTACCTTGGATGCTTTTGCAGGCAGATGTTGGAGCAGGAGCAGGAAGAGAACAAAGAAAGGTCACAGATCATGGAATCATAGAATAGCCTGGATTGGAAACGATATTAAAACTCATCCAGTTCCAACCCCCTGCCATGGTCAGGGACATTGTCCACTAGACCAGGTTGCTCAGAGCCCCATCCAACCTGGCCGTGAGAGACAGACAAGTCAGAATTTTTTTTCTCATTTCAAGGGACAATAATAAACTATTTCAGCTTTCACTAGAAATGTGGCAGGGGCTGAGGGTAACCCAGCCAGAGAGGTCAGGACACATCCAGGCTTGCCAGTCTGTGCCTTCAGCACATCTCCCTGCTTGCACTGCCATGAAAACTTGCCTTATCTCCAGGCTGCACACAAATACTGAAGTGTCAGCTTTGGGTGAGCTCCTGGGCTTCCAGATCTGACCTCACACTGCTGTCCCACATGGGCTCATGACACATTGGTTCCAGCCAACCTGGATGCCAGTTTTGCTTTATTTTTATATCATTTAGGTTATGTATGTAGGTATTTCTGGGGTAATACTACAAGAGCAAAGTGTGCGATCTAAATTAATCTCATATTTAGTCTTTCTGAAATTGCCTCTAAGGAATCATTTGGGCCAATGATGAAGTTTTCCTCTTCTTCTGATGCAGCCTTCTTGTTTCACATAGTACAGGGGTTTTTGCTTAATTATGTTTGAGTATTTTAGATACTTAACCAAGATGTAGGACATCTTTTGCAGCTTCAATAGATTTCTGACAGGAGAAATTGTTACACAGCCCGTTAAATTCAATAGATTGCTAAAGTTTGTAGAAAACTGCAGACACAGTACATTGTATTCAAGTTATCCAGATGTTACTAAATTTTCCATTTCTAAAGGGTTGCATGACTTCAGTTTATCTTACCAGAGGCTAAACAGTTAAAAAAATCTCACACACAGGTTTGAAATTCTATGACAATACAAGAACTAAATTTCTACTGTCTCACCAAGATTACAGTTCACAGGTCACAGAGGGTTGCTAAGGAAGCAGTTTGAGCTCTGTGAGTAAGACAAAATGAGAATTTTCAGCTTTCACTCCTCAGTTGTCTTGCTTGCCTGAAAAGAATTGGAATTGCTATTGTAATGAGCTTTAAAAAATAATTAACTGTGCTCGGTTACTTTGAGCACAGAGACCATAATTAAATGTGCTCATTCTTGGTTACTTTGAGTACAGAGATGAAAAACAATGGGATGTGCTAATCCAGTGGTTGGGCTTAAGGCACAGGACTGGGATGTATTCCAGCTGTGACCACAGCCAGGATTCAGTGCTTCAGCGAGCAGCTTTTCGAAGCCAGGCAGTTACAGAGAGGTTGGGTGTAAGGGATGGTCTTGGACATTTGCTGATAGATGATGGCAAATTCATCCTCAGCATGGAGCCCTCAGGCCATGGATATTCCCTGGAGGTGGGCACCAAACCCAGGGACAGTGTGTGAACAGTACCCTACAACTGCGATGAAACAATCAGCTATCCAAAAGTCCAGGGCAGGAATTATTCAACCCAGTAAGGTAAAGACCCTCCATGCCCCAGCAGTTGAAATAAACCCTACATCCACTTCCTAAACCTCATTAGTACCATTCAATGGCAAAGAATAAACATATGCTCTGTCCATTTTGACTATTGAGGTTGGGATATTTATGTTTGAACTGTGACCAAGTCCAGGGCATACCATTACCACTGCCTAGAGTGCACTCATGAAATTTGGGACTTCTTTGAAGAATGATGTGGGTTTTGAAAATGAGATTTTCCTGCTACATCTTCAAGGATGTTCTTATCCAGAAATTTGTGATGCTAAGGACTCCTTGGTCATTGCTAATCAGAAAGAGATTAGAATGAAAAACATAACTTTTACAGTGAGAAAATACACATTTAGACATAGTTTTGTTTTTCAAAGCATTCAGAAGTCTTTTGTTCGTCACAGCATGAAACAAAGAATGTGAAGCTTAAAAGTAACTTCAAAATTTAGCACTTAGGTTTAATATTTAGCTCTATAATGTCTTTTCTCTTTTTTTGCATTTCCATAGATATGGAATTCCTCATAACAGCAATTACGATGGCAACAACAACAACAACAACAACAAAAAAGTCAGGTTTTTTTCTCTTGCTGGAAAAAAAGGATTCATTTTGAGGTCAAGACATCTCCATGATTGTGATAGGGGAAAAAAGCTATCAATGAGTGTAAGAAAACTGTCCTATTTGACAGCAATAAAGCTGTCTCACAGCTCACTTGGGAAAGCTTTAATCTGAAGATTTCTGACTCATTAACATGCAGATTATTGATATTATAGCCTTGTTACAGCTCGCTGCAGGAGAATATCTGCACCCGGATCCCTCACTTGGCCTCACATTAAATTCTCTTCTGTTCTGTCCGGGTTCTTCCAACAGACCCTTTGTGCCCAAGTGTCCCCCAGCAACTCATTAACAGCACATCCTACACGTGCACAGTTTGTTCTCTGTCTTCTCCCAAGGAGAACACATGGGTGCAATGAAGTGTTGTGTGTTGGTGGGACTTATTTGTAATTTTTTTAGATAAAACCTTATGATATTAGGTATAAGGCAGGGAGGGAAGCAAGTTGAAATGCATTACATCATGATCCACCAAAAAAAACCACCAGTTCTCATTCAATCCCAGAATCTTTTGAATTGGGCAGAAAATTTCCAGAGCTATTATCCTCTCTTTCTCTAGTTGATTGGATTTTTTGTTTTTCTGGGTTTTTTGCGGGATTTTTGGTGGCTTTTTTGTTTGTTTTTTGTTTTTGTTTTTGGGTTGTGTTTTTTGTTTTGTTTTGGTTTTTTCTGATAGTGAAAAGAAACAGTCCCAAAGTGTTGGGTCTCTTTTGTTTGATTGGGGTTTTTTAATGCAGCTGAAACCTGTTGGGGAAGAGACCGGGACTTTTTACTCTTATTTGCTGATAGTGCTCAGAACATTTGCAACGTAGAAGGCACACTTTCTGCCCAGAAGAATATGAACCAGTGTGAAAAATGAAGATCATATATGTAGTTGTATATGAGGGATGGAAAATCATGGCCCTCTGTGTATAAAAGCCAACTTTTCCTTAGGATAATGATTTTTCCCTTGTCCCCAGAACAAGGGAACCAAGAGGAGCCACGGTGTAGTCCTGCTCCATTCCCATCTTTCCCTGTCCTTCCTGGGAGGATCACCAAGGGCTGGGGGAAAAATGAACCCAGGGCCATGTAGCAAGCCAAGGAACAGCCTCTGAGGTTTGCTCATGTTTCCAGGTTGTTCCAGAAAGAAAAGTTTTCAAGTTTTCTGCACCTTTTTTTGGGGTCTGCCCCTGCCCACCTGTGCCTATAAGAGCCTGCTGCTCTGCTGCACTTTTGTTACGTAATTTATCAATGGTTCTGATCCTTTCACAGCTACCTTTTCTAGAGGCCTCTTCAGAGAAGCTGTTTTATTAACTTCCTCAAAATTCGTACATTAAATCTGACAAAATGCCAGTTAAACACTTTCCCTCAACCTACTGGGGATAACATATTTCCAAAGAGTTGGAAATAACAAGTATTTGAACAAGCTGCATTCATTTTCAGACTATCAGACACTGTTGAGACACAAATGCTCCCCTACCTAAAGATATCATTCCTTCCTTAAATAAGACTGAGTGTCACAGAAACATGGTGTGTTATTAGCCCGTGGTATGTTCTCCTGCACTGGGAAGATGCTTGAAGTGGGAGCAAGAGCTTACTGAAAGAAGCAATTATTTGTATTTCAAATTCCCAGGAGGCAAAATATTAAAGGAAAAACAAACCACAGTCAGTGAAAGCCAAAAGAAAAGATGAGCAGGAGAGGATTAACTAAGGGGGAAAGCAGAAAGTCCTCAACCACCTGGATTTGTTTTAGCACTCAGCACTAAATAGAAATACTGAAATCTTTGTGAAACAGCCTTGAAAGATGTTGAAAAGGACTCATATCATCATTGAAACATGAAGCCAGATTAATTCCTTTAACACTCTCAAGAAGATCCTTTCTTCCTGTCTCTTCAGCTACTTCTCCTCCATGCTCTAGGCAACACTGTATTTGAAAAGATCACTGTTACATGCAGCTGCTAAAAAATGGGCCTGAGCACTGCTCCAACTCTTCCTCTGAAGTAAAACTCCTTGGTTTACTTTTAAAGCAAACATAAATCGAACTCTGAAGAAATTAAATGCATCCTTACAAGCACAAGTATCCTCTGTAAGAAAATCACATCTCCTCCTTGGGTATGGGTGGAACAGGTCCAGAAATGAAGCAAACTGGCTCAAGGGTGGCCAGAGAGAGAGAAAAGCAGGAGAAGTCCATGAAGGGCAGCCTGACAGCTGAAGTGAAGGAATGTGAGGGCTGGCCCAGCACTGCCCCGAGGCTGCTCCTGCTGGGGGTTGCCGTGGCCGTATCTTGCAGCCTTCACCAGTGCTCTGTGCTCATCTCCTTCCACTGCCTAATTAAATTAATTACACAGGCCACAGAAAGCGGCCAGGCTGCCCCTGCTTGAGTCTGTCTGCAGGCACCAGCAATCCTGTGTCCCAGGCACTCCTAATTATAGCAAGGGGCTTGGTACACTTTTTTGTTTGCTTTTAAGACACGGGAGGAATCATTTGGTCAAATGGAAGCATCACTGAGGCACATGCTGGAGTTTCAATCACCCTTTCTAGTCTTTCGTAGTGGTTTTGGTGGGAAGAAATGTCTGCTTCTCACATGAGGATTGTCTCAGACTAAATCAGATATTTAAAACTGGTCAGAGGAATTGTTCCACATAAAAATTCCTGTTTCCCTTCCTGGCTTACTGAGGCAGGTCAGGGTGCCTGACTTCAGCAGACACCGACACTGCAAAGGCTGAAATTTAGTTTGTGCCACTATAAGTAACCAAAACCATATAAAATTCACAAAAGGACTCAAAAGATGTGCAGAGGTTCAATAGAATACTAGGAGCACAATTATAATTTCAAGCACACTTAAGCATTTGTATTTCTATCTAAAACAGAGGGTTTCTGGTTCTTCCTGAAACTTGGTGAGGAGCTATCAGTGCTCACTGAGGGAGCTGGGCCAGCCCATAATGAGTTGCTCCTCCTCCAGAAGTCAACACTCAGTCATCCACCAAAGGCAGTCTGGCTCAGCAAGGAATGATGGAGCACCACTTAAAAGCATATTTTTTCTCCAACAAACAAACTTGATAGGATGATCTTTGTCCTTCCCCTCACATCACCATGACAGATACCCATTTTTGTGGGTACAATTAAAAATTGATTGAAAGCGCCTCATCACTTTCTTCTTTCTTTATCATAGAGTAGAATTATTTACCCAGACAGGTGTTTTTGTGATAGAGGTCGTATCCCCAATCACTGGCTTTCCGTGGCATAAAAATAATCATCATTCATGACATGGTGTGTCACTAGGATCTCTCTCCTGCAGGTTTCAAGGGATAAAACAGTTTCATAGCTTTACACTTTGATCATCTTTGTCACTAAGTTATTCTCACTATAGCTTGTAGTTTTACTGTTGGAAAGAAATGGCACCGTGTAAAAATGGGTTACAAGTTCTGATACTCATGCATTTAATTTTCCACATATTATCCCTCCCCTTCAGTTTAAAGGGTTAATAAATTTGTTGTAAACATTTTGCCATAATGAAACTTGTCATAAAACCTGTGGAGTGAAATATCTGCATAAAAGAAATACAAAAACAGAGAAGTAGCTGGTTTGGACTCTGTTTTCCTCTCTTATTTGAATCAAAGCCCAAACTCAAGTTAAATACTTTCTGAATAATGAATTGTTTCACCTGCTTAGGTAAATCTCAGGATGCAAAACAAAAGTACACCTGTGAATGCATTAATGTTTAAGCTGTAACTGATTTGTATGTATATATATGTGAGTATACATACATATATGTGCATATATGCATATCAATATATAATTACTATAATCCATCAGGAATGTAAAATTTAAAATGGTTTGTAATCTGCAAAATATTAATTTCTCAAAAATTCATGTCAGACTCTTCTACTGGTTATACAGGTTATGTTCACCTGCTCTTCCAAAGAGCTCCTGGAGTCCAGAGGAGTCATTACCAAATTGCTGAATAACATTAAAGGTCAACTTCGGGTTCTCAGCACTTCAAATATCACAGCCTTGTGTACACTGAGCAAACCCCGATTTGCAGCAAATTTTTCTATGGATCACTGGACTGGAGTAAAATATTTCACTGCTGCAAAGTTCATGCCCAGCTGCTTTTTTCTGTATCCATTTTCGTCCACTGAGAATACAGTTTTAGCTTTCCAGACAGGCCAGCTTTTTTCTGATGATGAACAATATCTATGAAAAGTCTCTTATTGTTTCTCTGTATTGGTTAAATTGCATGCTAAACTTTATCTCCAAAGGAAAAAAAATGACCAAGGAGTAGGCTGAGAAACTTCATATTTTTGAAATCCTTGAAGTACTTCTCTTTTCCCCAGTGTGCTTGCATATTTAAATAAGATTTGCATTAACTGCAGATAAGAATAACCATTCTAGTCTGTAGTATATCAGCTCTCTGCTAGCACAGCTGGGTGTCAGTGGCAATGTGATGGTTTCTTGGGTAACTTGGTTGTTGATCACTTCAGGATTTCTGATTTTTCACAGAAACTAGTTTTGCAAAACAGGAGGAAGCATTAAAATTCAATTTTTCTGTCTTGCGCTGTCTCCTATCCAACACACCTTCATTTGTTGCACGGTGCAGGAGGCAGCATGCTATGAAAAGAAAGAAAAAGGGCATCTGTCTGCCTGAAAGAACAGAATAGAGTGTTCTTCACACCAAAAGCAACAGAACATGGGTTCTGCTTCAGCTCCCTGGTGTATGAGGGAGAGAGGAAGTTGTATGATCTCACCAGACCTCCAAGTTTAAGTTGTTTTTACTCCCTGAGATTTGTCACTGTGATCCATGATGCTCCAAGAGGTGCCAGTCTCAGGGCCTTGTCCAAAGCCCTTTTGATTCTTTCAGAAGGTCCCCATAGACACAGTGCCATCTCCATGAGATCCAAATGCTGATTGAGTCACCCTCTCCCCTTACGGCTCCAAGCCATGGGAAGGACATTCCTGAGGTGCTCCTACCTCCCCAGATGGAGGTTTTCACTCAGTTTCCATGAAATAAAAGACGTAAGGTAGGAAAGACTGATACAGAGTGAAATCCCCTGATTTGGGTGGGGTACCAGACACCTGTTATTATGGACATTTACTGTGTGTAGAACAGATTTAAAGGCTGTCATGAAGAGCAGCTGCTCATCCAGAAAGTTGAGGTGGTTATTAAATCTTTGGAAATTCAGCAGCAGAAGTGGAACACACGGAGGTTTGTGGCCAGAGGCAGCTCTGAGCCGCGCTGGTGCGCTGTCATTTACGTCAGTGCAGGAGCCATGGAAGAACGAGAAGCAGAAGGTGAACCTGAAGAACTGACTCTGCTCCTGAGATGAAGAGTTACCTCATCTCTAATGTCAGCACTGTGTGGGGAAGGAAGGCGAGCAGGGAAGGAGAAGAAAGAGCGTGAAGGAGTGAATGTGGAAGGAATGCAAGTAGATAAAAATCACAGAATCGCAGAATGATGGAGGTCAGCTCCACTCACTTCTACCTTCTTTCCACATCAAAGTACAAGGTGTTAGAAGGATGACTGTGTGGACTGAGAGAAAACTTGGGGGCTCACTGAAATACAGAATGTGTTTCTCAGGCTGAACACAGAGCAAAGGTGGAGACTTATTGTGCAGGTCGTGCTGTAACTTGCAGTCAGGGAGTGGAGCAGTCAGTTTCTGCTTTTCTGCCTTTTATTGTGTTTTAGAGAACAGCAGTGACAACTATGTATTAAAAGTGCTGCACTGCACCTCTCTCTTGAGCAAGTTTTGTGTGGATTTTCCCAGAAAGGGGCTAATATCTCCTCTGAAGGACAGCTCCCACCAGTACTTTCCTAACTCCATGCTGAAACATTTTGGGCTAATGACTTACATTAGTCCAAAACTGCGGGGGGAATCATTCACTGTTGAACCCACACCACTCCTCCCTGAACTATTCTGAATTTTCTAGAGGTTTCAGAACTGGATATAAAATGGGCTCCGTTCAGCTTATGCAGTAAATCCAGTGAGATCACAACCTGGGGAAGGGTGACAGCTGGCTCCATGCTGACCCACACGTGCTGCTTTTCTCGGGGATGAATAATTGAGCATCTGCCGTGCTGTGATGTCCGTCAGGGGGAGGCACTCTTGGCTTTATCAGGGCTGCTACACGGGGTCACACTACACTCGAGCCTGCCAGGCTCCTCTGAGTCCTGAGCAGGGACCCTTGCCTGCAAACCGAGCTGCAATCACAAGCAAAGCTTTTAATTGCCACTTCTCTCACAGTTCTTAGTAGCAAGAGCAGAGATGGAAGTTCCACAGAGATCCCTTTTCAGGGCTTAATTGAAGGAGCTGATGGAGGATGCCAGAGGAATGCACTGGATCGCTCCTATCCAACAACTTCAGGGCCTCCAGAATAACTCAGGAATCAAGCTCTGATCCTCTTCTGCAGATGTAGGAACAGGGAAGGAGCCTCAGTGGCTCTTCTGTTTGTTAGGCAGGCAGCACACTGTAACTCTTAGGGAGCTTCCCGTACCTTCCAACTTCAGGCTGAATTTTGTGATGCTTTTGTCAGTGTGTTCAAGGTGGAAAGAAAGGTTGCAGCTATTGCACTTAAAATTCAGATATGCATGTTCATGTAGCCTCGGGCCAGAGACTGCAAAGACTCTGTAAAGCGGTGAATAGGAGATGGAATCTGTGCTCTCTGGTAAAACAGCTCTGTTTTCTTCTTTCACTCTTTGTTTTTTATTTAACAAGGCATGAACATTGCCTCGCACGGCAACTGCACGCTAGAGAGCAGGGCTGCAGAGCTTTGAAACGCAAATGCCATTTCTTTCTACCGTCCCTGGAGCTTTCTCATTGCTATTTATTTTCATTAGTAGAAATGAAAACAAATTAAGGCATGCAACACTCTACAGAGTAGGACTGCAGCAAGCACAACCGCTGGCACCTGGAGCATTTTATAACTCCAGTGGTGTCCCCACATTTGAACAAAGCCCAGCTGACTCAGAAATGTCAGGGGCTGGAAATCCTTTTTTTCCTCTGGTCATATCATTGCATAAAGTTCTTGATCTCACACTCAGTTCCTGTTTTACCCCCAAAGCCAATTCCCTTCCCAGCCCTCCCCAGAGGTCTCTTTGCTGGAATGAACAGGTTTCAGCTTCTCCACTGGTTCAGCTGGTTTGCTCCATTTGCTTTAATACCCTTGGGTTGGGTTATGCTCGTTACCAGCACACCCAGCTGTATTTGAATAGTAATTCATATTATCAGTTATGACAAGCACTTTGTTTCCCTCCTTTGTGTAACCTCCAAACCTACTGGTACAACAATGTGCACATTCCTTAGTCTTGTTTTTCTACCAAGTTCAATTAGTCTTCCTGGCCCACTCAGTTCCATTTTTCACTTATTTAAGAGGTTATGCAAACACAGGGCATACTTTCTCTGGTTACACAAAAGGCCCCAACTTTTCCACATGTCAGCCCAACTTTTGCTGCTGTTTTCTTCCATTTTTGCTAGAGTATGTTGCTCCTATTTTTGAGTCTTCCTAATTGCTTAGAGATGAAACTTAAAGCCCAGCAACAGCAAAGCCGAGTATTCTGGATCTCCACTGACAGCATGGCATGAAGGGTGTTGCTCCTGAACCATGCTGGTCACAGAAAAAATGAACCTCTGGGTCAGGGAAAACAAAAATAACACAAAATTTCATTTCGCAAAATGAAAGTAAACATTAAAATATGGACCTACAAAAATACTGAGGTTATAGGTAAATAATCTTTCTTTTTCTTCCTGTCTAGTAGGATGGCAAAATGTGTAGATGAATAACTGAGAAAAGGAAATAGAATGTAGGAGGTCAGGAAGGTCAGGACAAAAAGGGTCAATGTTTTTTCTTTCGAATTGTTTTTCTTCACCCCCCCCTCCACTCCCCCCAGAAACACAACTTCTTCTCAAAATTAAAGCCAAAAATATCTCGAAAACTTCCATAAATCTAGCAAGGACATTTGGGTTTATTACTGAGACTACAAATATCAATTATGTCATATCCTTATGTTTCACAGTGTGAAAAAGAAAAACTATGTTTTGCAAATACAACTTAAAATACATTTCAAAGTAATATTTAAAATATTGTTCACTTTGAAAACAAAAAACAAAATGACTGAAGCAGCTCACTTTTTTATTACAATAAGGGGCTTCTCAGCCAAGACTTTCAGCTGGTGTAATCTACAACTTCTCCCACCTTACAGCTCAGCTGAAGTGTATTTTCTAGCAAGGAACTCAACCCCATCGTGAAGCATTTAACATAGCAGTTTGTTTCACTGGGGTAAAACACCTGTGGCATTTCTGAAGCGTTGCAGGGCACAGAAGCAGGGTGAGACTGCAGGTCCCACCATTATCCTGTGTTGGTGATGTGAATATTTTGCTGTGTGGTGGTGGGCCCCAGCCCCACGGGAACTCTGGCTGTGGCTGCCAGATTGCTTAGGGAATCAGTGGGGTTTGGTTCCCTCTGCAGAGGGGGCCCTTGGCAGAGAGCAGGTGATTTTCCTACATTTTTGCACCTGCTGGCACAGAACCAAGCCCACAGCAGCACAGCAAACGTGATCCTAGGTGCTTGCACTCCCTGTGTCACTTCCACCTGCCAGCATTTACTGAAGGACCAGGCACTTGTGAGAACCCCTCCGGTGCTGTGCCAAGCTTTGGAAGTAGAGAGAACTCTAAGGCATCGTGTGCAGTTCTGCATCTTTCCCCTTGCCACGCTGCCAGTTTTCATTCCCGGTTGTATTTTCCGTAAAACTTCTTCCCAACGCCTTTCCTTGTTAATTAGGGTGGCACTGTGCCAAGTAAAAGGTTTTGGCTATTGCTAGAGCTCCTGAGACAGCTTTTGTAGAAACTTAATACAATTTCCTGCACCCCCTGGGAATGCACAGACCTAAAATTGGATTGACTCTTCATACCCCTAAATTGATGAGGTCAGCAAATTCTTCAAATCATTTCCCTGCTTGTAAAACGCACATGGGGTACCAGAGAGATTTGTGTTCAGTGAAGACATGGTTATGTGCTGGTCTGGCTCCTTCTGCTCCCAGACAGAAAGAAATTCCCACTCCTTGACCCATCTCTGCAAAGCAATGAGCAGTTTTGGTGGTCTAACTTCAACAGCTCTTCCCTTATACTCCACTTTAATTTTTATTTTTTACTGTTACTTTCTTCTGGAATTAAAGATTGTGGCTCTTACAGGGCATTTCAGCTGTCTCCAGGTTGTGAGGGGGCACCCAGATGAACATTCGTTAATTCTGCATGCAAACTTTGTAATAACAACACAGGATTTAGACACCAAACTGTTTCTGTTTCAGACTGGAACATTTCCTGACAGAAAAAGAGCAGGGAATATTACCAAGTCTGCTTGCATCTGCTCAAGTGTCTATAAGCTGTATATTTTGGTGGAAGTCATTGCAGGTGAAGAGCCATTTGACAAGTCTGTGACAAACATGTAATCTGGAGCAAAAGGAGAGACAGAATGTAAGTTAGTTGGGCTCCCCTCTCCCCACACAGAATTTTATAATTTCTTCTATTTTGGAACACAATGATGTAGAAAGGAAGAGAAAAATGGCTACCACCCCAAGCAAGAAGCTTGAACTAATTATTCAGAAGTGTTTTGTTGATTTAAAACTTTTCAGTCTGACTAGCACACATTCTATAGACTACTAAAAAAAGAAAAAAGAATGAAGCAAACTTATTTTGAAACAGAAAAGTTGAAACCTTCTGTATTGAAGAATTGAATAAAATTGCCTGATTTCTTCAAAGTTTTCTCATTGCCGTTCCAAACAACTTTCTTTGAACTGACAAATCTCCATGAAGTGTGTTGGTTTTGACAAACCAGCAATTTTTCACAGAACCATTCAGCTGCGACACTTCCAGCCCTGTGTGTGTAAATCTTGCCCTGAAATGCTGCTTCTGGTAAGAAAAGCCAATACTGGTGTCAGTGCCTGGGCTCTCAGATGGGGGAGAACGAGTTTCCAGCATCCTGGCAGCAGCACTGCTGCAGCCCCTCCCTTACCATGCCGTGCTGGGAAGCTCCGCTCACCCCAGGCTCCGCTCTGCCTTTGGCTGTTTGAAGCTGCCTCTGCTCTTCCCAGGATGCTCCCAACAAAGGGGCACACACCAGCTGGACTCCTTTGGTCTAACTCCACTCTGTTATTTTTATCTGGTCCTGTCTTTTCCAGGCTCGCTCTTCCCCCTCTCCCCGTGATCCCTGGACAATGGAAAATGGATTGTAGCTGGTTTATGTGTTCACTGCACAACTCCTGCTTTTTTCTCTTGGCCAGTGCTCACAGAAACACACCTTGTCCAACTTCAGAGCCCACCTTCCGACCTCTCAACATTTCAAAGATGTTTTAGGGATTCCTTGAGTCCCAGATCTGATAAAGCTTATGTACTTCAGTAAGTCTTCCTAAAACTGGTCGCCACTTTGAAGAGGAGGTCACTCTTACTGTGTATAGGCTCATACCCACCCAGAGGTAAAAAAGGCCTTTTAGAGAAGGATATTTTCCAAGAGTTACAAATCTGTCTTCATCTTGATTATGAATGGATGGGAAGAGAATTTATTACATCAGTCACAAAATAGACTTTTCTATGACCATGCCCAAATTCACATTTTGTCTTAAAAGGGAATTTCACTCATGCTATTCCTCAAAAATCAGATGAAGCCCCACCTATTAACACCTTACAGCAGCATTTTTCAAATGCTTCTATGCAAATGCCTGAGGCCTATGCATGATCCCATCAAGGGATACAAAAGAAAATCCTAAAGTGATGGCTACCACATTTTTTATCATGTCAGTGTTTTGCATCTTAACAATGAAGGCAGTAAGGTAGAATCTCCTTTCAAATTCCGTGAGTAAATTGCTTTCTTGTAATAACTAGATTTTCCACTGACAGATGGCAGCTACAAGCTGTCAATCACTGTGAAATCAAAGGATAGATGGAGCGCAGCAAATGTATTGTCATTGCCTGCTGGGCTGGAAGTGTGGCCAGGCTGGCACGCGGCTCCTTTGTGTTGTGCCGAGCCCATGGATTGCACACGTACAATGCCTCTGCCAGGCACCCACTGGAAGAAAGAAAAGACCACATTCAATTTCTTATGGACTCCATCAGAAACACAAACCTCATCAGACCCAGATCCATCCAGAGAAGGAAAAAGTGTCTGTGCCCACAACAAAAACAGCGTGCCCTCCTGTGCAAACACAAGGACCTTCAAAGCAGAACTTTTGTAGAGGGGACAAAAAAGAAAACTAAAATTATTCTTGCTTTGGGAAACTTGTGTGGTGTCCAGAACGAGAGCTCTTGCTTTCCAGAGCACACAATCAATCAGCCCTGACCACTTCCCTCCTCCCAAGGCCGCAAATGCTGGCTGTTGCCACTTGCCAGGACACAGCACAGCAGCCCCCAAGTTGCTTCAGCTGCTCAGAGAAGCGGAACACAGAGCCACAAGGGCTCAGCCCCAGAAAAAACCTGTTTAATGTTTTTTCATCCCTAAATACCTTGGAGTTCTATTGGTTTATTTGTGTGTCCTGTGACAGGGTTATAAATGCCGGTTTTTCCAACGTCTATAACATGATGTCTGGCTTAGGTCAAATGATCCTGTTTCAGAATGTACATGCAAATAAATATCTATTTGGACGTAATAATTTATCACTTCTAATCAACTCTTGTACATCTAAATGAGGGACTAGGTATTTTTGCTTTTTCTGGAGCCTCCTGGAAAGTGTTGTTTTTTCTCCCCGAAGCATTTAGGAGCATTAATTTTTGTAATTAAGTGAGAAAAATAGGAATAGTCATCCTGAGAGCAGTGTATCTGTAAGAGTGGAACAGGCAGGAGTTAGAAGCTGTGTAATTTAGGCTGAACTGACTCCACAGCAACAGATCATGCATGCTGCTCCTGCTCTGGAAGCATGTGGAAGAGGACAGTGGGAGAGCATTAAAAAAGGACATGAAAACCACATTCATTTGGATCTCTATGGAAATGTTGACTGGTCTCAGCCAGGGTAGTGGTCCTGCTTTGGTAATTTTGTTGAACAATTCTTAATAGCTCTTTCTCCCTCTGTCTTTTCAGACTAAACCTGGTTAGCTTTGAAGAAAATGATGGGTTCTGCTTTTTCGAGTAAAGCTGAAAGCACTAAAAGATAATTCAACATCACAGGTTTATAGTCAGTTTCAGGAAGAAAAAAATTAAACTAAACTAAAAATTACTGACATTTGAGTTACAGATCTAGGAAAGCAAGGAAAGCAGTCCTTATGGCAGACAGAGTTACTACTGCTAAAGAAGAAGATAAACAAATTTGATAAAAATAGGGGGAACTGACACAACACTCTTCACAAGTGGAAGTGTGGTAGAAAAAATCTCTTAATTCTGCATTGCTTTAGAAAAGATGATTATTGTTCTCTACAACTCCAGTGAATGGTGAAGTTGGGTAAGGCTTTATTTACTGGGTACTTTTTGAAAAAAATACTTCGGGTTTGGCAACAGGGAGGAAAAATTCCTAATTCTGGTGACTTTAACAGACTGGGAAGGAACAGGACAGAGGTTCAGTGGCTCTCAGAGGGCAAACTTGAGCACAGATCTTCAAGGTACATCAGGAGCTTCCCTTTTTTCTCAAGTGACACTTCTGTGCCATCTGCCTGGCTGGAGGCACACGTCCTGGCTTCAGCAGATAGCCTTTGTTACATATTTTTTTCTTTCCTAGAAGATCTCAGATGAGGATTTCAGGGCTGACATGACAGTTTTTAATACTCAACATTCCTGTATCAGTGGTTGAAGTCCAGAACCAGACAAAATGCTTGGAGACAAATGTGCCTGACTGCTCTAAATGTCAAAAAAGTTTCTTGCAATAGAGGACGCGTGGTTAGCTGAGAGCATCAAAATGGAAATCATGCTGTACAGGAAAGAAGTGAGGCACCTGCTTCGAGAATATTTCCTGTGAAACATTTTATTTCTTTCCAATTTCCTTATCTCCCATGTCCCTGAGTTTGTCAATAATCTGATGGTGGCTTTGAATTACAGCCTGCATAAAATCTTTTTGTAAGCTTTGGATACAACAGACTATGTGTCTCAGTTTATCAGAGCAAACAACTTTATTTTTTTATTATTCCTTTCTCTACAACTTGTCTTTGTGTGACCAAATTCTCTGCCCTCTGGCAATCCAGACCAAGAACCATCAGCCGCTGAAAACAGCTTGCAACTGAAGGTTTTCCTCCCCCTTACTGAGGCATGAGATGAAACAACAGGTACATCCATCACACCGATAGATAAAGATTTCTTTTATCATTATTGTCACTAAACAACAATGGAGATTTAAACTCAGTAATTAGAGCAGACCTACACATCACTGCTGGAGCCATTTTTGATGCCAATGATGATACTTCAAAGACATTTCTGGGCTTGGCCAATGCAGTCCTTTGGCTACTAAAGTGACCCAAAAGGGTCACTTTCAGGCTTTGACAGCACGAGACTCATACAGCACTCACCACTAATAAGGACACTAATGGAAGATGACAAAAGTAAATGGGCCCAAGTTTTTGCTTGATTGCTCCATTTCATTACAATTCTCCCAGCTTCATTCTGCTCGACGCCTTTCGGAATTAAATAACCGACCTCCACAGAGGAGCAAACAGTGCCCTTCCTGCATGACCCATTTTTGGAAGGGTTCTCTGTGCATATTGCAGTTCATGGGAAGGAAATAACGAGTAACAATGCAGGCTGAGCTTCACAGCAGAGCATTGAAGTCCCCCTCTGCTGTTGCAGCTCTGTTATCTCACTTGCTCGAGTGGTTCATCCGCAGTTCCCCGTCACCCTCACCCTCAGTTCAGGTGCAGGACCACAAACAGGGCAAATGTGCTCACCACCCTGTAGGGCAACAGCCTGACCACACAGAGACAAACACACAAAAAAAGGATTTGTTCCATCACAGGAAAATTATGTTGGGGCATGGCATTCTACCACATATCAGGGTTTATTGCAATTCAGATAAGTCAAAATCTTCCCTTTTTGTATTTGCTGCTCCGTGTGGAGAATAAAATTATTCTCTCCAGTATTACAGACTTTATTTCCAGCCTCACTTGATCCTTATAAACCAGATGACCTTCCTGCAAGCACCAGCCAGCCCTTTGCATTTGCCTAGACTTCATTCTTATTGCACTCTTATACAGGCAACTCTTCTATCACTTCTTTGTATTCCAGTCTACAAGAAGCTGCTTTTTTTTTTTCTTTTTTAAGCTGGCTTTCCTCTTTTTTCAAATTACTGTATGCTCTTAGGTAGTTTCCTAGTCAAAAGGTTCTCCATATCACGAGGATATTAGGTATAATTTTGATAGCAGTGAAAAGGATGTAATTCAGGAATAAATGAAGTGAATACATAAAGTCACACAAAAAAATTACCTGTATGAGATCAGAAACAGACCCAATAGCTGCTGCTAATTAAAGTGCCTTTTCATCACATTGTCCTCTCTTATAAGGGATGTAGAAGGCAAAGTGCCCACTTGTGCCTTTATTTTCCACAATTGCTTTCTAGGGTTTCCACCAGTTCCTGTGGGAAGCATTAATTAAACACAAGGAAGACAGAGACTGCAAACAAAGGTCAGATGGGTTGATGAAGTTTGGCCACTTACATTTGAATTCAAGACTCTTTCCCATCAGTAATTCATATTATAAATCAATTTGGAAAGCTATCAGACTTTAAAATCAATTACTCTGGATCAAAGGCCACATCTGCAGATAATGTGTGAAGGGACACTCTCACACAGCAGTGACCTTTTAAGCTGGCACAAGCCAGTTCCCACTTCTTGGCAAAGTATCCTCCCACAGTGCTAAGTCAATTATATTAAACCTATTTCAGTCTGTTATTGAGCATATCATGGGACAGCACTGCTGAGGGCAAATCCGCCTGTGCTTCCTCGGAAGGGAAAACCACAACCAGCCTGGCAAAGCTCTCATTTATCCCAAATTTACACTGAACACTTCCTCTTGAAGGAAGAGGAGCAGTAAACAATCTGGAAATGGTATTCCACTTTATATATCACCAGGCTTTCCTTACAGTTCTAATGTCATTAAATTCCAGCTCTGCAGGTAAAAACAATGGCCCACTCTGTGATCAGCAGCGTGAGAACAGGAGGGACCATTAGCAAGGTGATACTTAGGATAGCAAAAGCTCAGCATTGCTAAGAACTATAATCTGTACAGCCATTTGAAGCACCATTAGCTTCATGAGAGATTATCTGACGATTCCTTGTTATTTGCGTGGTACACAGGGATTTATAGCCCAGGGATTGAGCAGCGCCCCTAAGGAGGAGCAGGATCTGCGTGCTGACGTGTGCAGCACAGCAAGCAACGAGGGGAGAGGGACAGCCAGGATATCCAAAACCACAAAATATACAAAATACGGTAAGATTTCGAGTCATGGGCTGTGCTCTGCTACCTGCAGACAGCTCAGCAATTCTACAGGGAGATTTTGTGCTGCTCTCAAGAATCTGGCATTCCCAGTGCTTGGGGAAAACGGCTCTTGGCGGAGGTTGATGTTTTGTCATCACATCTATGAGCGACCACCCTCACAGCTGGCTGCAAGCACACGGGGAGATGCCAGGCTAGGCCCCCTTTGCAAGGACACATTTCTGAGTGCCCTGCACTCATTTCCCTTGCTTGGCTCAGTGTAGCCTGTTGCACTAAGCGCACGGAGAAAAACCAAGGTTTTGTGGGTCAGAGACGGAGCAATAGGACAGTAAATAAAACTGATGCAGAGAGAAGGAAACACTTACTGAAGATACACATGGCCAGTAAAGGGAATAAGAAAAGAAGACAGACTCAGCAGCCCAGCCACTACTCCCTGCAGCTCCTCCTCTCGGCACCTTTCATTTACTTCCCAGTTTTTAGACAGAAAATCATGTTTATTTGTGTGGCTGGCATACTCCAAGCAAGAAATATGCCTGTCTGGCTACAGATTCATTGTGCACCCTGAAGACAAGGCAGGTGAATGAATTATTCCACCTTTATCTCAGGCTACATTCAGAGCAACTTTTTTGTGTGTTTCCACAGAGGTTAAGGAATTTTTTTTTTTTTTTTTACTTGATAACAAACACCATTTCTTTTTAAACTGCAGGATAAAATCCTCACAGTGCTGCTAATCCCACAGTGTTTTGGCTGTGAGAATTACCCTGTTTGGGAGGCACTTGAAAATGGAAAAACTGAGACAATAGTCAGTGTTTGGTAGTGTAGCAGGAAGCTTACACTAAAAAAAATCCAAAACGAACAAAACCCCACAAAAAAAACCCCAAAACACACCCCCCCCCCCAAAACGACCAAAGAAATAAGCCCTAAAACAAAACCAAAAAAACTCCAAACAAACAATACACACAAAACCCCCCAAACCTGCATGCAACAGCCCTCAGCACAGCCAGTAAAACAGACTTAGCGTTCTGGTGCCTCAGAGGTCACCTTGGTGGTGATGCCATTCTCAGGCTCAGTCTTTTGGTCCTCCTGGGTGTCAGGAGCTCTGTAAAGGTGAATTACTCAGTTGTGGCCTGGTTCATGAGTAAGCAGTAATGAACTTGAAGCATGAAATTTCATACCAGGGTTTTAAATCCACACAGAGCACTGTTTGCTCCTAGAGAGAGTGGGAGAAGAAAATAAGCAAAAGGGGGCAGGAAGAAAAGTAGAGGGAAGGAGGACTTCTGGAGGTTTTGTAGACAATATGTGGTGGAAATCAACAAAAGGGCTTTCAGCAAAACCTGGGAAATGGCAAAGAAAAGGAGCAAAAACCTTTTGATCAGTGACTCAGACAACAAATCTTCACAGTTCACAACCAGAGGGGGGGTGTGAGATATCCAAAGCTCCATCCAACAATGAGCATAATGCTGGAGACGTCGCTTCCAGTGGAAATGACGGAGGTAACTGTCATCTCCTCACAGCAGCCAAGACCTTTCCAGCATTAGGATGGATCTGGGTCACCTCAGGGAGGGGACTGGTGCATTTGTTTAGTCATCCAAGGCTTCCTTTACTTTGTAGGCTTCCGGAGCAGAGCTGAGGCATCACAGCAGTTCCCCTACCTGTCTCCCAGCCCTAAGTAGAGGAGACATTGTCAGAGGAAAGCAGACATGGCAGGGTATCCCTAGGACCAATTAATCTGAGTTTCTGACAACCTGAATTAGCACAGTTTAAGTGAGAATGTGACCAGTCTGGATTTGTAGAGCAGATCAAGCGGCAATTGTCCTGTGTAGTCAAAGTCAATGGAAGTGACAGATTAATAATTATTGCTCCATTCCATGCTTCAGCCATAAAGCAACCCACTAAATCTTGCTAAATTATCTAATTATACAGAATATTGTGTCACAGTTCACCATATGCTTTCTTTTGTATTTTAATGGTGGCAGTGTACCTAGCAGTTTTCCCAGGTCCACTGATTTTGCCCTTTCCCCTTATTTAAATCTCATTGTTCCCATTCCTGTTGTTTGATGCTTTCTTCCTTTTTTCATTGTCTCAAGAAAACACTTAAGGCTCATGACTGAATAGGCCACTGCACAGCTTCATTAGGAGCAGCACCTGACAGAAGAACTAAATATAGCAGGACACTGCTTCACATGCTGGAGCCACTTAACTAAAAATTGAACAGGTTGGAAATTTTCTGTAAGAAAAGGACCATTTCATCCAAACGCACACATTTTGTGGACTGTCAAACTGTGACAAATATTGTGTATGGAAAGTAAGCAACTAGCCTCCTAAAGTCTTCCAGTTTAAAAATAATTTGCAGTTTGACTGTGAAAAAAGGGGAGGAAGTTAAAAGGAAATGGTTTTTATGCAAGTGATAATGCTTTGACAGGCCTGACTATTTATTGCTTGGTTTTTTGGGTGTTTTCTTGGGGTGGGGTTTTTGGTTTGATTTTTGTTGTTGTTTGGTTGGTTGGTTGGTGTTTGTTTGGGGGGGTGTGGTTTGGGTGGGAAAAGCTGGAAACAAATAGAGTATCTGCTCAGCTCTTCTCAAAGTGACTTACTTGTTCTGCTGGTGAGGTGTGTCTTCTAGAGTTTGGGACACTTCTTCCTTAGATAAACACTGTAGAAAACCCGACATTCTTGGGTCTTGTTCTGGCTTTGTATTAATGCAACTGCAGAGCCTTGGCCTTTCTGCTTTAGCATCTTAACACATGGGTGACAGAGAAAGTCACAGATGATTGGTGACTTCAAGGCTAAAGAAAACACAGATGCGTTCTCAGGGATTATGTTGCCCACAGTGTGCAACTGCAGGAGGATTCAGCAATGTAAGGCTACATTTTTTTACCCTTCTAACAGCAAAAGGCCACCTGTAGCTACTTAATGTAAGGTTCACACACTCCAAAGCATCCCAGGGCTGACTCCTGTGGAAACCCTTGCTGGGCTGCATTAATCAGATCAAAGCTGTTGTTAGGATGCTAAATGACCCCCCAGGAACACCACACAGGGCATTAGAGGGGATCACTGCAGTCACTGTGTGCAGCTGTGACAGGGAGCCACCCCCGTGGGACCTCTCCTGTCCGGGACTGATCTGCCAGCCCCCACCTGGCCTGGGCAGGCAATCATTTAGGTCACACCCAGCCTGCATTTTCCTGGTACAAACACCTGGCTGGCTCCTTGCCTTCCAAGTTAACTTTCTCCACATACTAAGAAAATACTTTAAACAACACTCAGAGGTAAAAGAGAGGGCAGGCGAGGCGGCCTCCTCACCCAGGGACTGAATGAAGTGCCACCACTCCTAGTCAGCCTTGATCCAAATGCTCTTCACACCTTGAAAAATTCAGCAGGCAAATTTACCACCAGAACCTCTGGCAGCAGATCAGTCTGGAATTACATCATCAGCAGAGAAAATTAAGTGCATCTTCATTTTCGGCGAGATAAAAGCGTCCATCTGTTTCTGTTCCTTATTAATTTTGCCTGCAAGTAGAATACAGAGCTATACATTAATTAAATGCATATGACTGGCTAATAAATTTGTTACAAACTGCTCTCATGATGCCTGTCTCTTCATTAAGCAGAGATTGAGAATGTCTAATAGGAAGACTTTTTACAATAGATCATATGAAGATGACAACTAAGCCACCTAGAGTTTCCCACAGCACTACAGAAAATGCCAGGTGCATGAGAAAATCTATCAATATTTCAATTTTCTTTTATTTTTGCTGTTGGTTCCCGTGAAGTCCTACAAAAGGACAAATGCCTCCCCTCCTCTTATTCTGCAAACATAACCAGCAGCATTTTTCTCCCCCTTGTCCCCAAATATGGGGAGCTAATGCCTGTCAGGTTTGCTGCTAATATAATCCTGCGAAGCACTGGGCAAAGAAGTGCTGGGATGGTAGAATTGCCAGTGTATTCCCAGGCTGCCCTGCCCCTTGGGTCTGCACACCTCGCCCAGGCCACGCACCACTGAACCAGGACACGAGAACAGGGCAGGAAACTGCAAGGATTGAGAGAGCCGGGATTTCCTGGGTCAGCCAAGCCAACACAGCCCCTCCTAGTGCTGAACACCCTGGGATGGGGCAGTCATGGGGGTTGGGTAGTTTGTGCCACTGCTCAGGTGCATTGATGTGCAGCCAAAGTGGAAACAATCCCAAAAAGATCAGCAGAGACTTGATAAAGGGTAAAACCCCCACACTCCTACATTACAGGAGCATCTATTATTTTACAGGATCTGAATAAGATTCAGTGCTCACAATAATTTCATAAGAACCTTTCTAACCAGGTTAGGGGGGAAAGTGTCTTTTATGAGCACTTCTTCAAGCCATTATTACCTGTCAGCACCCAGTGTTAAATAAATTGGAAGAAGCTTCTGCTGGCATTGCAGGCCTTGGTGATAGCTTTGCTTTACTAATGTAATTTTTACAATAGAAGCAATAATGAACTACCACAGACTACTCCAAGTGGCAGTGTCTAAGCACACACCACCCCACTGCATACAGGCAAAAGCCAAGGCTAGTTCAGAGAGGGAAAAAATGTATTTTACAGAATATTTGGAAATGGAAAACACAAGGTAACATATTGCAATTGGTAACAGCTGAACACATCTCTAATGTAACTGCTTTAGAAACTACAGGGGTTTCCCAGACAGGGAGGCTGAGGCTCAGCTAGAACTGAAATTGGCCAAGGATGCTGTCCTGGGTGATTTTATGCTCTGTATTTCCCTATCATCTGCTTATGCCCAGGAATGGGCCCTGTAACTTTAAGCTGGGAAGGGGAGCAGCCAGGGAACTCCAGCACAATTTGTTTTTAAACTCCTCCAGGTACTGTATTAGCAGCACAGAGTTAGTGTACATTCCTCACTGCTGGCGGCCCTGTTAGCTAGAAAAAGGAGTTGTTGGTTTTCTCCTCTGGGACTGCGGCTTTTTGATTCTTCTTAAACTATTCAACTTGTTTTTTTCATCCAAAAAATCAGACCATCTCTGGGGGAGACATTTGGCAGAGCCCCTGTCAGGAGGCACCAGAGCCACCTCTGGCCTCGCCTGAACTTCGAGAGAAGCTAAGCCAAAAAAGGAAGGGACTCTAAAATCCACCATCTTTCTCCACAACAGAGAAGGTTTATTATCTAACATTATTCATTTTTTTCTGTGCCTGCATGCACCTTGCTTATTAAATAAACAGGGTTTTTTTCACTTTCCTCCAGAAAAATGCCTTTCAAACCTTGGCTTAGAAAGGGGCTGAAATCTGCCTTTTAAAAGAAACACCCTTTCAAGAAGTTCCCTCCCAAATTTGTCTCAGACACAGATGCAAAGTACAAGAAGCAAGGGATCTCCAGATCTAAGTGGAAGCACAGAGAAGACACAGGCCAACTGCTAATAGAGAAGGGAAACATCATAATGCTGGCAAGACAGAGGGCTCAATACATTTGTTGCCCCTGTCTTTGCTAGAGTTGGGTCTTTTTCCTCTGGAGATGTCTCAGAGGAATCCTATTGCAGTATTTCATTATTTGAAGGGTAGCTACAGAGAGGCCTGAAGCTCCCTCTTCAGAAAGAGCCACATGGAGAAGACAAGGGGCAACACAAGACGAGATTTCATCTCAACATAAGCAATAAATTTTTTACAGCACTAGAAATCCAATCATTCTCTGGAATAACCTCCTCAGACATGTGGACAGGGTGTTAAACAATCTCATCTAGGCTCCCATTCCCATGAAAGGTTGCACCAGATAATGTTTCAAAATTCCTTCTTACCTGAGCTGTTCTATGGTTCTATTAATCTAAAGTATGAGGAAGAAGAAGATATGTTTAATTTTAAACAGAGCTACCAACACCAGCAACATTCTGCATTTAACCAGCTTGAAAAAACCCATATATTCTCACAACCACAGTAAAACACCCACCCCCCATAACTTTTCTGAATAACACTCAGAAAATAATACTCACCCTTCCCTTTTTCAAACCTCCTGAGAAACAAAAGCTGTTGATATTTAGGGGGTTTATCCTTTAGGAAAAGGGTACTGACCATTTTCCCCACAGTCATTAAGCACTCACAAAGCTGAAGCCACCTGCTTTGTCCTTAGGAAGTTCTTCTCAGGCTTTTAGGTCAGAAATACCAAATGTTCTCAAAAGTGGTAACATGGCAGCAAAGGAGTTAAACAGATGAACGCAGCTAATTAAGTAAATTACACACTTTCTTGAGAAAAAACGCAGCCTAACAGGGGTGCTCATCAGAGAGCTAATATTTAGCAAAAGTTACGACTACACAGAAGAGTAACAACTCAATGGTAAAGTAACAGCACAATAATTAGTGGTATTCTAGCAATTACTTAGGAATTCCCCAAGAGGTAGCATTGATTAAAGTTATTTTACAAGTATATAAATAGTAAGTCTTTAAAAAAAAGTCAGGCCAGGTTTTTGTTGGTGATTCGAAGGAGCCAGAAAACTGGGGAAATCACATTTCATTAAGAAATGAAACAAGAGGGAAAACATCCAAAAGAGAGGCAGCAAACAGAGAGCAAATGAAGGAACAGATTAAGGTAAATAAAGGTAAATAAAATCCTAGATCATGTAGGCAATGCCAGAATAATTTTTTTTGTCTCTCCTGAAGAATGAATGAAAGTTTATATGGGAAATGCCATTCTAGGGGCACTGAAGCCCCATAGCAGAGCTGACAGCATGGGCTTTAATACACCTTCTTCTCTGTTCTGTCTCCCCTGTGCATCCCAGTCCTCACTTGGAGGAGAAACACTTCAGGCTCATTGCCCTCGTACTGTCCCCCCAGCCACACAGAGCCCAGGGGCTCAGGCTCCAAGGACATGCCCCTCTTTTCCAGGAAAAGAATGGCTGGATGGATGCCAGCCCCAGACAGTCTTTGAGCCTGCAGATGACAAAACATCAGAAACACATTTTCCACTCCACAGGGGGCAAACAGGTGTGCCTTTAAGAGCTCCCACCTGAAAACTTTCAAGCCCTGCCTGCCATTGATCCCAGGCTAATTTTCCTGAAGCCCATAAAGCTGCACCAGGGCTGCGTTTGGTTTTTCAGATATCTAATATCCATAGCAAACACGCTGTTGTTTTCTTAGCCCTTTGAAAAGGAAAATTGCTGCACTTCTCCCTGATTCAAAAGCTCAAAGTAGCTGTTCAGCCTCTCTGGTTTGAATTTGGGCTCACCCAGGTGACAGAGAGGAGCAGGACAGCACAAGGCAGGGTTTGCCTCTCCTGGCTGGCCTGCAGGAAGCTGTGAACTCTACACATAGGAAGCAGCTCTGGTGCACACCCAGAAGTGGCAGGGGCAGAGTGAAAGACCCAAGAAGCAAAGGTAAAGAGAAACCAACAAAAAGCCAGTCTGGGACAGGTAACTTCGGGGAACTGAAGGTGAGGATGGGCAGCATGGCTGGTTCTGGATGCCCAGGTGAGGATGGGCAGCATGGCTGGTTCTGTGTGCCCACGTTGCTCTTTCCTCATCAGCACAGGGCCACAACTAAATCTGGATGTGTTCCTGCTGTCCAACATAGGATTCACCCATGGGAGAAACAGACTCCTGGTCCAGCATCCTGGTCCCCTCCCACCTTGATAAGGTTTGGAGGAGTCCTGCCAATGAGGGAATAGGGTTGTACAATCCCCTGCTCCACTGCACCACTTTGTGGGGTGTGCTTTTATGATCTCGGAAAGTCAGAGCTGTCACTGAGGCTGGAGGAGCTCACCGGTGCCCAGGTTCCCCCTGATTCCCCTCAGGACGCTCTCACAAGGCCCAGGTGCACCCCAAAGTGAGTCAGCAGGGACAGTCAAGGAACTCAGCCAGACAAACATTGTCTGGAAGGGCAGTACAAACACCACCTGGTGAGATTTGGGACAGCCCTGTGCAGAGTCCCATCCACAGCTACTCTGCCACCTCCTTCCTCCTCCTCAAATCCTCACCCTGCCAGCACTGAAATGGGAGGACAATTGCAGAATGAATGGCACTGCTAAAGGCTCCTCTAATTGCGCAATCCCTGCCTGCCAGCCCCTGTGGAAGAGGTCTGTGCTAAATCCTGTCAACTACTTTTCGCTTCCTTGAGATTTAAGATCAGATTTTCCCCTCATTTACATGCAAGTCTAAAGCCATTAACCTCCAGAAAGCAATTCCTTCGTCTGCTGGTGCAAGAAAGAATAGAATTAGGTCATATGGACCCAGTCAGTCCTTTATTTTTATATCAATGAAAGCTGGCAAGGATATTTTGCCGAAAATTGAAGCAGCAGTTCTCTATACCCCTGCTGCTCTTATTTAATCAAATCAATGCCGTAGGGCCCCGCAGTGGAACCCGCAGCAATGTGTAAGTTTTGTATGTCACACTCTTTCTGTCTAAATGTCCCTGCTAGGCAGACTATTGTTTTTTGACTTAAATGATGAGTGCTCTTGACTTTCAGGGCTTATTTGTTGATTTTTCCCCTCCTCCTTTTTTAAAATAAAACTTTCGTTCCAGAACAATAACAACATTAGTGTCCACATACTGCAGCTTCCAGCCATGAACTGTCCCCTGCCATTCTGCCTGTGTTTGCTGGTTATCTGGATTTGGTTCTTGAGATGGTAATTACATTTTTAGAGCACAAATGCTGGCCATACTGCACACTTCTACACAAAGGCACTGATAAGAGTCATGCACCCATCACCTCATTGCATCACCCTCCCCCTTGGCATACATTCAATTATCCAGTTTTAGTAACATTTGTTTCACCTAAATGTCCAGTTCTGCTTATCTTTACAGGAATAACACATTTGTGTGCCTCTGCTCAGAGCCCCTGCTCTTCACTTTCAGTGGAAACACTCACTGACAGCAAACCCCGGTTACTTGGTGGTTTTACTCCATGTTCCTTTGCTGCAGAGCACAATGTGCTTCACTTTCAGAGCTCTCCTCTCCCAGCTCAGGCCTTAGCTGCCATTCCACATGATTTCTTAAGAGAGCAACAAATGTAGGCAAAATTTAAAACATCACAAGTTGTTCATGAAAGATACAAAGATAGTCCCCAAATCTTCACATCCCCTGTTGCTTCAGTCATTGAATAAGTTTCTCTTGCCTAGTATACCTCAGTTTCCCTACAGACAACAGTGAAAGCTCATAAGGGATGTGTATATCCAGCAAAAACTCTTCTCCCATTAGTCTTTCCACCAGCCAGAGATCACCTGGCTTCAGTACATAGCTTTTAATACTCCCACATAGTCATTCTGCTGCCTAGAAAGGCAAGGGAAATCCTTGGCCAGCCAGCCTGTCTGCCGGGCTGTCACATTCACCAGCTTGGGTGATGAAACAGTTTCTTCTTCCAGTCATCAAACAGCTTCATCTTTGGGCAAGAATCTGTCAGGGCCCCAAACATGCAGATATCCAGAACAAGAAGTCACTGCACACTTAGCACAGCACACAAGGCAGCTCCAGCTGTCCTGGAAGAGCTGCACCCCATGGAAGAGTGACCCATGCTGGACCAATTTGTAGGGAACTGCTGCCCGTGGGATGGACTCATGTTGGAGAAATTCATTGAGGCTGTCTCCCATGGGAGGGATCCCATGCTAGNAGTGATCTCCCCCTGTCCTTATCTTAACTCATGAACTGTTCAGTATATTTTCTCTCTCCTGTCCAGCTGAGGAGGGAAGCGACAGAGTGGCTTTGGTGGATGCCTGGCACCCAGTCAGGCACAACTCAAACATGACAGGTCATGTAGGCAAGTCAGGATACACTCCCTGCAGAGCAAGGAAAGAAAGGCCTGATAGGTTCAGCTTGGTGAGTCCAGCTAGAAGGGCTCATTCCCATTTCACTGTGATTTATTCAGATACCTCAACAACTGCACTAAGAACAAGCCTCTGAAACCAAACCTAACCTACAAGACAGACACCCTTCTCACCTCCCCTTTTTTCATTTCCTTTTTTTCTCCCCGTTCTTTTTAACACTTGGCTTTTTTTCTTGGCTGGTTGGAGCTAATGAGACCCACCTGACCTGGCAGCTTGTGTGAGTCAGCAGAATGACTTTCCACCTCCCAACAAGGTTCAAGTGCCACAAATCTGCTATAACGATAGGAATACTTCATCTCCCAGGTGCTCTGGGGATTAATTAGCATTTTGAAATCACGTTTTGGGATCCTCATGTGCAAAGTGCTAGAGAAGTGGCTATTATTATTCTTGCAAACCATAATCCTGGATTAGTTAAAGCAACTAGTCAAGCAATCAACAGAATTTGTCAATGATGAGGTAGGGAGTTACAGCCAGTGACATTTCTAGGACAGAAAGAATGAATTTTCTAAACAATCAGTATGTGCTGCATAGAGTGAATAATTTGTAATGAATAATGTATACAGTTAATTTAGCCTCTTTGCCAGCTTGCAGAAAGTCCATGCACAGAAAGATAATTTCCCAACCTTATTTTGGGAATTGAAAAGAGGAAAAAATGCAGTTTATTCTATGGATGTATATTCAGCACATCTCCATTTCTGTGTGAGATGTACTGACATAGTACAGAGATAGAGGCAGGTACAGGAAAGACACCTCCTTCCCATCTGGAATGGAACCTACGAGGGAGATTTTGCCATACAATCTTCCATCCCTGATATGTGCTCAGCTTGTCACAGTCAAATCATGGGAAAATCCTTGCCCAGCAGGGTTTCTCTGTTGTGTACAACCACATGCCCAGGCCATAACAGGCTTCTAATTCCTAAATGAAGCCATGCATGAAAAACAGAGCCACTGGATATTTCCTATGGATATTTCAGAAAAAAAAATATTTACATAATATCTTGGCCGACCATACGGCTGTCTGGTTATTTCACAAGGTCTGTCCTGGTCATCACCCAGGATTGCAGAGGACAGCAACAGACATCCTACACACCTCCACCTCACCTCATCAGCTGCAGGATGGGAATTGTGGTGGCTTCTTCTCCTTCTGCTAATCCTGAATGTCAGACCTCACTTGCTCACAATGATCTGGTCAGACCTGTAGTAAAGCTTGAGTTTTAGAGCAGGTAGTTAAGAAAAGTGCCCTCATGTGGAAAAAAATACGGGAAGGGTAGATGTGAGATCAGCAGTCCCCTTATTTTCAGGGGTCTCTTTATTATCATTGATTTTTCTACTGATTTCAAACCATCAAACCTGAGCAATTCTCAGCTCTGGCTCACCAGTTCCCAGATGTGAAGGCTCTTACACGAGCTGGACTTCTCTCACACAGCTCACACCCTTCCCTGCACAACCTGAAGTTTCCACACTTTGGGAAAATGTGGGGGCTGGACCAGCAAGCTCCCAGTCCCAGGTCAGCCACTCCTCCCCAGCTCTGCCTCCTCCCACTGCAGCATCCCCAGGAGGAGCAGGATTGCTCCCCACTGCTGCTGCAGGAGAGTGTGTCAGGTGACCTTGTGGCTACAGCAAGGGTAGAATTGGTCAAAACAAATACCGGTTTCACCTTTGTAGGTAGCATAGATCTGTGTCCTGGCACTAAAATACACAGAATATGAATATTGGACAATAAAGTTGCTGCTGTGAGGCTCTCGCTGACTGTGCAGGGTCAGCTTTAATGGCCCAGGATGTTTCTGGGGTTTTTTTTCAGCAGCCTGGGGACATCTGCTCTTTCGTGCTGGACTCTGATTTCTTTCCAATACCCTTCTGTGCTGTCATATTTGCAAAATATTTATTTAGAGGAAAACTGAAGAGGGTGCATGAGTAAACACCACAAGGCCAGATCGTGATAATTTCAAAGGAGAAAATGAAAGTCATAGCTTTAGGATAAGAAGAAATGAGCAAGGAGGGGAAAAAAGGAGGAGGATTAAAAATATTGTCTGTAAAAAGGCAGATTTTGGAGGTGAGCAGGAAAAGAAGATCAGAAGAAAATTAAAGGTGTGTATTTGTGAATCAAATTAATGTAAGAATGTGTAAAACCTGCCAGCCTGACATGGAGATGAATGTATATCTTTCTCTGAAGCTACAGCCAGCTCATCACTTCACCCTGAAGGGCCTTGCGTTGAGCACGGATCCACAAGGAGTCCACAGCATGTGTGGGCTCTCCCTGACAAGGACAAATGTAACTCCCTGTGAATAACACTCAGCACATGGGAAAGGAACAATTTAAGCCTAATTTTAAGCAGAGCCATCACTGCTCCCTCCACACACCTGGCACAGCTGCACAGAAGGATTTTCTCCAGCTCGTCTGTGCCTTGTGCAGATCCTTGGAGCTCGAAACCAGCACAGAGCCAGCGTGGTGCAGACTAGAGGGAAAGCTGTGCTTTATGTGCAAAGGGAACAAGTTTCAGGGTAGAGGAAAATAATATTGATGCTCACACCTGCTGCAGTTTCCTAAGAGTGTTCATAATGCTGCCTCCCTAAAACTCGTGTCTGTCTCCTTTCAACAAACTCCAGCTCTCTGACACTACAAATAGAAGCGAAATTAGAAGCCCAGGATCCATGGAAATGTTTTTGAGAAGTTTGCAGGTGGGAGGCATTTTCATTGCTCTGTAGTGTGATATTGATGGGAATTTTCCTTTTCCTCCTTCTGTTTTTTTTTTCCCTGTTTGTCTGGCACTCCAGTAATTTCATTAGTTTCCTTCTTAGTAAATTATTCCAGGTGGCAATGCATCAGCCAAAAGGCAAAAAGTAGCTGTCATCCACAGAAATACAGGGTCAGATTTTTTTCCCTTCTGGGTGACTCTGCACTGTCACTGTGCAGACTTTTCCTGGGCAAGCATGTAGAAATGCATAATTTATTTGAGTTAATTCTGGAAATCGAGGACAGAGCTACAGGCGCTGAAGATGCAGGATGCAGCTGCATTTTGAGTCTCCACTCTGAGGTCTCTGCTTGCAGTAACTGTGCTGGGGTGGGAATCAGAGGGAGAGGGAAAGTTAATTTTTAAATTATTCTCTGTATCAGCTTGATGGTGTAAATTAGAAGAGCCTTGGGGTTGTTAAACTCACATTTCCGTAGAAAAGCCCATTGTTCACAGATGACGGTTCAAGAAAATGTATATAAAAGGGCCATTATGACTTTAAGAGGCAAATTATACCTGCAGTGGACAACATTTGTCAGCATTAAAAACTCTTCAGTCTCTCAGGTTCCTTTTCTTGGAAACTGCCGTGGGCATGAGAGGGAAAGGCTGGGCTGGGGGTCGGCAGGACGGAGAAGCACAGCTGGGTGCTGCTTTTTGGCAGGAATCCCACTGGGCATCCCCCGAGGCCAGAAGCAGGCTGCACACGAGCAATCTCCCAGGGTTTGTGTGGCTGTTGCTCCCCTCCTATGGGCAGATTTCCTTCCTGCAGTCACCAAGGTGTGGGGCTGGGGCAGGGTCATCCCTGCAGGACCAGGCTGTGTCAGACACATAGCTCAGGAACAGCTCCCAGCCAGCTGCCACCTGATCCCTCAACATCTGGACCGTGTCGCTTTTCATACTCCCTGCACCATGGTGGTTCTCAAAAAGAGAGGGGGAGAAAATAGGAAAGAGCCCATCCCAGTGCTGCAATGCCTCCAGCAGGGGCACCGGGCATCCGCTTGCGGTTCCAGGGGCTGGCCGCCTGCTTCGGGGGTGCGGGAGGGCTGGCGAAGGTCCGGCAGGGGTTCACCTAGTCCACCGATGGTGCAGGCACGCCGAGGAAGGACAGACAAACGGAGGGGCTTTCCCAGATGGTTTATTTGGGCACCAGGATCGTGCCAGGGAAGCACTGGCACAGCGTGTTACAGTCACATATATACCAACATGAGGGGGCGGGGGAGGGTACAAACATCCTATGAGGTAGGGGTGAGGGGTTTGAATCTGGCGGGCTTTGTATAGGATTGTGCAATACAGAGCGCTCTGGGGGGGAAAACCAGATACTGAGGGGGGAGATAGCAGAGCCTGGCCATGAGATAAACTGAAACTGGCCGGAGCACACCACAACATCCCAGCATTTTTCAAGGTTAGTTGAGGGGAACAACGTCCAACTCAGGTAACCTCAATTTCTGGAGAGGCTGCAATCCTTATTTCTCCGTGTTTACAGAAATACTTTACAAATACCTTCCCAACTGATTGCAAGAAACCCTGCACTGTCCTCAAATGCCAGCTCTCATCTCCACTCAGGGACTGTGAAAGTGCCTTCATTTTCTTTATTTCTGCACTTCAATTTTTCCAGGTGCACCTCACTGGATAATTAGGGAAGTGTTTTTACTTCTTGTTAGCAGGCAGTGGCTCTGAGTGTGCTCAGGTTAAATCTTCCCTTAGTATACCTGCAAGTCCACAAAGTTCTGTGTTGTCCTGAGTTTTGCAGTTTCTCACTGTTTCTCCTTGCTGTAAATACTTTCTCACACTTCTTCTGTAAACATGGCCATGGTTTCTTAACAACTATCTATGTTTTGCTAACTGTCTGTGTTGTTTATCAATTTGCTATACTGGGTGGAGAAATATGATAGATTGATGCTTTGACCAATGGAATTGAGAGGTGGTCATTTCTTCCGCCAATCCATGGTGATTTGTAAAAACATATAAATAAAGGCAGAAGGTTCTGCCCTCTCTCGCTTTTTTTGCCCTCTCCATTTGCTGTCTCTGTGTGGTCTTTTATTTGGCTCTCCTTTGGGCTCCTCGGCCTAGCCGGCCTGACCCAGTGCTACAGTTCTGTGCTGGTATCAAGCTCTTGTCTTCCACTTTTGTTTGTGAGGAAAATATCTATAGCCAGAAGTTTTACTGAGAAATCAAAAATTCAGAACTACACACTGCCCACTTGCACTGGCAATCAATTGCTCATTAACATCAGCACAGTTACTCATTAAAATCATTGCATAAGTCATTGATGTGAGGACCTTCAGGGTCTCAGCTTGTCCTTGATTCTGATCCCGTTTGAAAGAGGTGATCAGCCAAGGTCCACAGCACTGTCCAGACTCCTCTCTAGGAAGAACTCTTTGCTTCACAGGACACATAGGAGCTGCAATAGGCCACAAATTATCACCATTTGCTTTATTTTCTTTTCAGAACTGACAAAGGTAGGCTCATCTTATCCTTAGCCTTCCAGTCCACTTTCTTATAAAAGTGCCTCTGTTTGTGCTCTGAACAATGACTGTCACTGTCCTTCTCATGACTTCTTATGTACTGGTGAGCGCTTTGTCAACTGTAATACTGGCACAGAGAGGAAAGAGAGTCACAGATTATTCCAACATGTGCTACATCTTCTAAACATGCCAGAATACATTTTCTCAGTCCTCCTTATGCATCTTCCACCATGGTCCATCAAGCCCTGCAATACTTAAGACTGATCACCCGTTTGTTTGGAACCTTCACTGGCTTTACACTGACCAAACACCATTGGTCAGCCGGCTTGCCTGAGAAGACCTTCAGTATAAAATCACAGAAATGTTGGATTCATAGTAAACTCTCTGAAAATGCCTTATGTCACCCAAAAGTTTGCTTTCTTTAGCTCTGAGATTGTAGTGGGAGAGGAGAGTGCTGCACCCATCTTCAGCTGTGTCACCTGAGGGGCATTTTCTGTTTCCAGAGCTCCTCCTGGGGTCTCTGGCTTCAGTCCACCCCTCGAAGGGTCTCCATTGTTCCTCATATTTTCATGGCTTCATTTTATCCAAATTCTGACACACCCCAGAAGACGTCAGGAGAGCTCTTCTATTGTGCATTAATTAGTGGGATGATGATGCAGTATTAATTAGCAGAGGGTACTTACATATACAGCCTCTATACTCCGGAGGCATGGTCTGAATTACACAGACATGCCTGCAGCAGAGGTGTTATTTTCCTGTCGAATGGAAGTGTCTTTTCCTCCGAAGCAGGCTGTTTCTCAGGCAAGCACAGAGGCACACTCCCTGAGTTACAAACTGTTAGGAATTTGGAGAGGTACCGAGCCCTGTCTCACAGTTTTTCTTCACAGAGCATTTTTAACTGCTTCTTTTCAATCAAAACTGTCAAAATGATGTTGTGGAGCCGGCAGTCAATGCAAAGTGAGTGTGTGGGGCTTCTTTACTATGGTGCCATTGAGCAGAAAGATCAATTTCTGTTTTGGCAGCCAGTTCAGCTCAGTGAAGCCAGAGGAAAAGTGTCATTGCTTTCAGCGTGGATTGGATCAGGTGAGAGCTCTCTACATCTCATTATGCACTTCATTTCAGCAACAGGCCTAGACAGGCTTTTTATGGCTCTTGCATTTACTTTACACCACCGACTGGAGGTCAGGACACCAAAAATCTCCATTTTGATTTTTTGATGAATTGTCTGGCTGTTCCCAGCATGCTGATCACAAACTGAGGGCAATATGTCTGTTCCAGAGCTATGGGGAGCTTCACTGCAAGGAATCATCTATTCTGTGCTGTACCCTTGGCCACTGAGGTTTTCAGGTGACTTGGGACAGAACCACACTTTCTTCTCAAATTAATGATCGAAAATGCCCGTGAGCCTGGATCCTTGTCCTAAATCAAAATGTTAGAGTTGTTTTACCGGTTATGTTCCTTCTCCCCATGTACAGAGAACAGTGTAAATCAGAAGGCTTGAGAGAGGCAGAAGGCACGAGACAGACAGGTGGCAGCTTTCAATAGGGTTAAGATGTGTAAAGACAAACTAAAAGGGTCAGAATTGTTTCTCTTCAAGAGAAAGCAAGGAGAATATGCAACTGAGGTTCATAAAATCACACTGTACAGTGAAGGTCAGAAAAGAGATTTGTTTGCTAACAAGGGATCAGAAGCCAGCAGAGTGTTCTTTTCAAAGACTATTTTATCTAATGTATATTCAGCTTGTAGGACTCATTGCCACAACAGCACTATCCAGATACAGTAGACAGACTTTAATAGCAAACAGGAGATGTATCTTTCCTCCTTGTTGGTCTGGAGATGAAGGAACGAAGCAGATGAAGGGAAGGGAAACACACTGTGTGTTGGTGACCTCATCCTCCGTCCCGAACTGAAAAGGAGGAGCTGACTGTTCTTCTGCCTTGAAGCTAAGATTTGGTACCTTAAAGTACACAGATAAACAGACTCAGGGAAGATTTCAAGCCACGATTTTCAAGCCTGAAGATCTCCTTTTGACAGTGTTCGTGGAGGGAAGCATAAAGCGAGGCTCAGAGCAGGCCAGTCTGTCAGCATGTAGCATGTTTTAGCAAATACATACCCAGCAGGACAAAATGGAGCTGGCAATATCTGCACTTGGAGTCTTATCTGACCCCTTGCATGCACAGATGAAATAACTGTGAGAGTATATTTCCCTGGCTCAGTGCTCACACCAATAGAGAGCTCCAAGCTGGCAGTGAGTGGCAACATCTTTGTGTTTGCAGCCTGTGGGCTTAATTTTCAGAGCAGATATCCTGACCTCCAGATGGACGTGCCATTTGACCCAAGAGGTCTCCTAAAACTCACAGAAATAACTTCTATTTCAAGATACTCTCCACCCCAGCTCATGGCTGGGGATATTGGACTCTTCACAGAATTCCTGTAATCAGTGAGTGACAGGGGCACTGTTGCTTCGTGACCTTAGGTCTCCATTGACAGTGAAAGATAAAATTAACATCCCACTATACCAAAATTATATTCATCCTTAATGCTTTCCAGAGAGCAATTGTCAATTTCTATGAACTCTCGAGTAGTTCAGCCACTTTCACCCCTGGCAATTAATTCAAAAGTATCAAGAGTTTTTTAGGAACTGTTAAGGACTGTTATCTTTTATACTGTTTTTTTCCACCAGGGAAAGGCCTCCAGAGAAAAACCAACAATACTTCCTACTTTTTGACAGTAATTGTGATTTCCATGTTAATAAAAAAATGAGTTGTTGCCACTATCAGTAGCCCAAGGCTGTAAACCTACACAAAAGCAGAGAAGTGGCTGGGATGATATGGACATTTCAGCCTGCAGGGTTTTGGAAGGATGGTCTGTAAAGTGAAAAATGACGTCTGGAGTTACAGATGGCTGAACTGCTGAGGATGGGCAGCGAAACCAACATCGGTGTCTGATGGTTTCTCAGACCCAGCACCTTCCTCTTCCTCTTTCCAGTCACAGGAGGTCCCCAAGTCTGGAGTCAGGTCTGGGGCAGCAGGGAGGACACAACCCAGGTTGGTATTTCCCTGTCAGACCCTGCAAATCCGTACACTTGACTCCGAGGCCACGTCAGCACGATGGTAAAGCCAGGATGATGTCAGTGCTGGCTTTTCAGAGCTCACAGGTCGCAGACAGCCCTGTCCAACACTTCTGCCTCCTGCACACACCTCCACAAGTGGCGTGGAGCCCTCCCTAGGGCCTCTCTAGGAGTACTGTGCAGCATTAGCCAGTAACAGGTGTGCTCTCATAGAATTGTCTTCCCCCCCC
>VYZT01059356.1:337562-350035 GCA_013400735.1 Pomatostomus ruficeps | reverse complement strand
TTGTTTTTCCCCCCCCCCCCATAATGGAGACAGAAAGAGATTGTGCCTCTGGATAATAACTTTTCATCATTTTCCCATTCCTTCTCACACAAAGCAAATGAATATTATTGCAGAATTCTGCCATGAAACTTTATCAGTTCCTCCTTTGGATGCCACTGGCAAAAAAAAAGAGAGAAGGAGTTTATTGAAGGACAAGGGAAAGGCAGGTAATTGGAAATAAATTCCACTGTGTGGTTTTGAAAATCCCAGAGGAGAAAGAAAACCAGGCTCTATATACACCTTAGCTCATAAATAACCACATGCCAGTCCCATCCATGTGACTGCAAAGAGAAATGTTAAAAGCTTCAGTCTTTAGCCATGGCACCATCCTTCCAGTCATGTCTTCTCAAAGCACAGCTCAGAGGAGCTGCAGCTCATCAGGAAAAAAAAAAAAAAATTCCCAATCCCTTACCACAGGTGTTGCCCTGACTTTGCAGTGTTTCAGTGCTTTTCCTTTTGTAAATATTATTAGATCTTTCTCTAACATGGCCATGGTTTCCTTAGCTACTATCTGTTCTTTTCCTATGTTTATGAATTCCAGTATACTGGGTGGAGAAATATGATTGACAAATACTTTGACCAACTGGAATTGAGAGGTGGTGATTTCTACCTCCAATCCACGGTGATGTGTGAAAACATATAAATAAAAGTCAGAGGGTTCTGCCCTCTCTCTTTCGGCCCTCTCCTGCTGCTGTGTCTGTGTGGTTCCTTGTGTGGCTCTCCTTTAGGCCCTCGGCCTGGTAGGCCTGCCTGAGGAGTGCTATACCACAGGTGACTGGGAAGGAACAATTCCTTAGCTTTTACTTGTGTATGTATTTTTTAATCTTACTTGAAACACTGCAACCCATAAATAAAATTTTAAAGTATTTTTGCGGACAAAGTTTTATGTTGTGTTACAGATCCTCTGATAAAGAACAATGCAAGATTGTGTGCTTACCATATTTTAAAAAGGCACACAATATATATAAATCCATGGAATTATCAGCTGCCTCTTCTTTAGCATTTGAAATGGAGAAACCAGTACGATGAATGCAGCACAAGAGTCACAAGAATTTATTGGAAGAATGATCTTTCTGTTTTTTCATGTTCAAAAACATTGTTTTGTTTTTGGTCAAAACTAGATATGGATTAAATTTTCATATTAATAAATTATAAAGGTGCATTACACCTACCATAAAATATCCATTAGTTTGAAGTAAACATGGGAACATCTAGAAAATTAGGCACTGAATCACCGGTAATTCAGCTGGCCAAAAATTTTCAGTGAAATATTTTCTGACATGGAATGTCAAGAGATTAAATTATAAAACCTTTTGAGAAAAACCCTTCGTTTAAATGATTCAGGCTTGAAATGAAAAAAAAAAAAATTACAGGTGGTACTGACTTCATCTTAAAATGTAATAGAAATAGGTGGAAGAAAAAAGACCCCAGTAAAATCAAATTGGTAAGACTTGGAACAAAATTGTCAGTTGGTCTTAACTTCTTACTGTTTCTTCTTTCAGATGGTGAGTTATAACTGGTTTTGAGTTTTCCATTTTTCCATTATGATTCAGCATGAGAATTGTCTGTGGTTCCAGAGGATAAACAAAAATCTAGGTACCTAGGCAGCCTATAAAGTTTTGTGACTATTGGACATAAACAGATTTTGAAGAGATGTTGCAAAGCAGACTGAAGAAACTGATGAAGCACAGAAGGTTATTGATGAAGAGATAATGAAATCCTGGTCCAAAAAAATTGATTTTAAATGGGAATTTAATGGCACCGGCCAGAGTACACCCAAATGCTAACTTTAGCCTAGGGAGATAGATTAGTCTTCCTGTATTTCCTCTTCAGCTGGTTGGGAACAGTAAAATCCTGCATTCAATCATCCTCTACGAGAGTTTAGTGGAGCCTTTCTCTGTCCATTAACTCCAGCAAGTCTGGGAAGGCTGCCCCCATCAGCACACACCAGACCCCCTGTGCCCTTACCCATGGGGCCAGCCACAAAGGAATTGTGCCCACTGAGTGCAGGTCAGGCCTTCACTCACAGCTAAAAATGAAGATCCCTCACAGAATTAAACCTGGGATCCCTGCAAATATCAGTTCTTTTGCACCCAGCCTGCCAGCGTGCTGTCCCTGTCTTTGTGCCTGAGCAGAGAAAGCTGACTGTCACTGGGAAACTGTTTTATCCTGCTCGCGGCCCCCAAATATGTCTTTTGCACAGATAGCTGACCTGGCACGGTGAGCAGAGAGGACTGATGGCTGCATTTACTGTGGCAGTTCACTCTTGGTGACAGGAACACAGCAGTAGCTCGAAGGAGTCGCTGCTGTGGCTCCTCACAGCATTAATCACTTGATTAAGGCGTGTTTATTCAGATCTGCCTGCCTGCCATGTGTCTTACTAACCCCAAAGAGGAGGGATGTTGATGCCTGGGGATAAAATCCTTTGTGTTCCATAGAAGATGACTTTAAAGGGGTCTCCAATCTGAGCATAATTTCCTTTAACCAAGCACTTCCTCCTCAGTGGAGGGAAGTTGTAAAACTCTACGTCTGCTACCCTTTCTTAGGCAAGCTCCAGGCCAGCCCTAACACCCCTGAGCACTCCTTGCATTGAAGAAGCTGTGTGGCTATTGACATGACAATTCACATCTGGTGTCAAAAATTAATAAATATCTTGTCTGTCAGGGAGTGCAGGCAGGAAGACAAAAGTTAAGTGCTTCTAAATCACATTATGCCAAGCACAGATGCTGTCACAGTTCTGCTGCAAAGAGACACAGACTTAACTGCACCTGCACCCTTTCCTGCCCTCAGTGAGCCCTAGGATGTGATCACCTGTCCTAATACAATGCCCTGCAACCTTCAGACCTTTATGACATTTTTGAAGCCATTTCCACACTGCTTGGGAAAGCCCAGTCCCCTTGCATAAGTATGAAATTAAAGCATGAACATAATCCCAAAATTACATATAAAAAATGTTTTGTATTGCTCCTGAAAATCTTCAATTTTTGAACCAAATTGAAGACAAACTTTCCTAAAGTGGGGTTTTCATCTGAAGAATAGGGTAACACAAATGTGTATCCCAAGACAATAAAGTACCAGGAAGAAAGACCTGTGGCAGGACTGATTCTGTGTGAAGAAAAAGAAATTCCTCTGATAGTCCTGGATAAGCAGGGAAACAATGCTGAGATTTCAGACAAAGTCCATGAAAAGCCCCAACAACACCCAAGTGAAAGCCAACTCAGTTTTTGGCCATACTCATTCCAGATGGTTTAAATTCATGCACATAAGCACAGTGTCACACATTGAAAAGAGGCTAACTTTGGTCCTTTTTTTAAAATGAATTCTAGTGAGGCAGAGCTGGTCCAAGGTGCTGCAGGAGAGGTGCAAAGGTGCGAGCTCAGTGTGTGAGTCAGCCCCAGGGGGTATCAGCCCCAGGGGGTATCAGCCTCAGGGGGTATCAGCCTCAGGAGGTATCAGCCCTGGTTTTAGCAGACCCGGACCACCTCAGATGGGGAGGCAATCAGACCAAATGGAGGAGAACCTTTGGAGGCACTGCAAGGATTAGAAAATCCCAGGGCTTGTTCCCTGATGTCCCCAGGCTCCCCAGCGTGGTTGGATGTCACAGGCAGTGATCTGAGCCCCCAAGGGGACATTGGCCTCGTTCCCATGGGGCAGATGGCCAAGCCACTCTAGCAACCCCAGAGGAAGATGTCTCAGAGACAAGTGGGAGAAATCACAGGGCAGCACTTCCTATTCCCATCCCTGGAAGGCTGTTCCTAATCTGCTCCTTGCAACTCACATGTTAATGTCTCAAAACACACATGAATGCTGGCTTTTGTCAGTCTGAAGATCCTCCTTACCAGGCAGAAATCCTGAGTGCCTGACCTTCCCAGTGCCTTGCAGCAGAGAGTGCCATGGTTTAATTATCTCCTGTGTGAAAAGAGTTTTATTTGATCAGTCTGGAAATTACTGCATTTCAATTTATTTGAATTTTTCAGCCACTGCTGTTACACTAGGTGACATTTAATATGTCTTTATCATAGTCTCCTTCATTGGTTTCCTTTCTAAGGGGAACAGACCCAGCATAACCTTTTCCATAAGAAAGGTTTTCTGAAACAATGCCCCAGATCATTTTCTTTGCCCCTCTGTGAATGTCTGCTAGTTTTCTTTAAGATAGAGCAGCTATTACTGTACATACCTTTGAGGTAAGGCTTCATATTATTTTTCTTACTATTCTCTTTCTATTCCTCATCCATTATGTAACATTTTCTTTGTTTTTCTGGGCTTCAGTGGCATACTGAGCATGTGGGATACAAGGTCCCATCTCTAACCATCCATCCTGCTTTAAAACTCTGTAAATTGTGTAGAAAGTTGAAGACAAAGAAAAGAAGGAAAAGAAATAAAAGCATCTGCATTATCATGGTATTACAATGCTCCCTTGTGATACCAATAATTGGACCAAGTCTTTTAGCAATTCCCAAATGCACTTTGCCATTCTGGGTAATCTGTTTCCGTAGCCCATCACTGCTGAGGTGCGTAAAACCCTTCAAGGTGTGTAACAGGCTGAAGGGAAGAAAGGAAGGCTAATTAATGCAAAGGATGTATGATAAAAAAATGGTGATTCCCATTATAGTTAAGTTCAGGCATTGGTGGTGTGATCAGGTACATCTGCACGCACTCAAGTCAGTAAACGGAGCTGCCACACTGAACAGTCACAACGCAAATTAAAATAAATTCCCATAAGATACTTAAAAAGCCAAAGAATTTACTGTATTTACTGTCCCTGTCCCCTCTGTTGATCCCACGGTGCTGTGTTTTCTCCAGCTCTGTTTTACTCCCCATAATGAGAACCAGGGGACCAAGAACTGCTCATGAAAGCCAGGAACTGAATTTCCTATCCTGCCCATGGCCAGAGAAATTGAGTCTGGAGCCCACAGCTTTGTGTTCTGGATGCTAACCCCTCCCAGGTGGCACTGATGTATTTATAGGAAGACATGAATGAAACAAAGGTGTGATCTGAACTAGGAGAGCATGAGACAAAGGGAAAAATGTAGGTTGGATATTTTTGCACAAGTCCAAACAGAGGAGTAGTAAGCGATTTTCCTAGGAAAGCACCTCCTCTAGAACTAGTTTTACTCTCAACTAGCTGATCTATGAGAACAAAGTTATTTATGGCTCAGTCAGAAGTGAGGTTGAAATCCATATCTGCTACCAACTTCTTGCGTAAGCTGAGTACTAACAGTGCCACTGCGCTCCACAAGCTTTTGTGCTTTTCATTTAAATTACCTCCATTCCTGGGGTAACCATCACCATCATATATTAAGTGGCACATTCCTTCAGGCCAAGAGAAAGGCAGCGTGAAGAAATGCAGGGAGAGTTTGGGTAAGTGTCACCACTGTGGGCAGCTCAGGGGAGGGACCCCAGCTTTACAGCTGGGTGAGGCCCAGAGGGATGGTGCCAGTGGGGAAGGGAGCAGGCACAGCTCCAGCTCAAGCCACAGCAAACAAGAAAGGGGCTGCTGGTCTGTCAGATGCCTTGCTGACCATTCTTTGGCAGGATTCCCTGTTTTCCCCTCCGAATCATATTCTTTCCTCAAACAGCTTGTATCTGCAAATAGTAATTCCTTGACAGCTGATAATGAGCTGGGCTGGAGCTTCGCGATGATGACATGATAGAAAGAGGTAAAATAGGAAGATCTTCACATTTCAAGTGCTGTAAAAGGGGGCTCTGCACTCACATAAAGCCGTGTTCCACATCCTCACAGAGAGGGCACTGACCAGAGGAGGAGGTTTGCTCTACTGGGGAGGGAGACTCAGAGTTCAGCAAGTCACTCAGGAGTGGAAACAATTCTAAGAGACTAAGTTAGTCTAAAGACTAACAATTGCCACCCAAGAGAGTAACTTGCACCATATTTTCCCTTTCTGTGTCAGTCCTGAAAGGTGAAGGGGAATCCATTGCATCCTCCTTTGGACACCGTCATAGAGGAAATGCAGTGGCCCAAACATCCCAGTGCTGAGCCATGTACAATCCTTGCCTGGCTGTACAGGCTCTGAAGGGGAGCCAGTCCTGGAAAACTGGTCTCTCTCCATCCCTGCTGCTATTGCTGGGATTCAGTCAGGCCTGAGGAAAGGAGTGGAGGGGATTTTGAGGTATTTTTGTTTCCTCACCCCTTCAGACTATCTTTACTGTGTCCAGGTTGTCTCTCAGGAACAAAACTGGGAATTGTACCTGCCACCAGCAGGTATCGGGGTACGTGCACTTCCTTTGGAAGGCAGGCTGCAGGACACCAGAGGCTGCGGTCACTTCTGGCTTTCCCTGGCAGGCCCTGGCTGAGTTCAGACACCACAAGCCCCACCAGCTCTTGCAGCATGAAATACTATGAGTGCCAACAGCTGTCCCTCTTTTCTGGGGCAGCCCCAGGGTTTAAGTCCCCTGTGCATTGCAAAGGAATTCTCTGAGATCTTATTTTGTCCCAGAATTTAGGAACAATATTACAGAATATTGTCCTGTGTATGTTGCACTTGGAAGGTGGCATTTCCAAGTCTTCCTCACTGAAGCTGCAGCCTTTCTGAGGAACTTGCTGTGCAGAGGGAAGAGATTGGGATGTAGGGACCACAGACTTGACATCTGAATATTTGTGTCACGTAACCTGAGGAGGATCATTACCTCTGAGGACTTTCCCCCCACCCCTTTCTCCATCTCATCATTTCCCAGGTAGGGTCCTTTTAGGAGGGATACCAGAGCATTTTATCTACCCTGACCCAGTTCTGTGATATCTTCATAGGGGCATTCGAAAATGGATGCAAGACACCAGGTCACCATTGCTCCATGCCTGGTAGGAAGTTCTGGACCTACGTGTGCTGTGGGAAAAGTGCACCCTTGTGGGACCTCCTAAATGCAGCTCAGAATTTTGTTCTCCATACTTGCACTGCTTCACTGCTCAGGTATATCAGCCAAAGCATCTCAAAGGCAGCTGTGGGGCTCTGCCTGCAGGGAAACTCTTGTGGGAGATGCTAAACCCATCCTGGAGGCCACCTGTGCACAGCACTGTGGACCTGCCAGTATTACAGGGCCAGATGAACCTGCCATCCAGGCATTCCCATTTCCAGGAGCAAAATTTCAGAGCCTGGAAGAGTAGTTTAATTTTCCACCCAATTCCTGCTCCCTGTCTGAGCATAATTCAGGATCCTCCCATAACCTGTTTATATTTCCCTTCTGTGGCAAGGTTTTTACTTCACTTGCTTTAGCAGTGCTTACAATGTTGTTGCAGTCTGTTTGGGAGGGTATCCACAAAGCTGCAACCCTCTGGCTGCCAGATGCTCATCTGCACAACACTCAGCCTCAAAACAGTTTCCTGCTGCCTTCTTTGGCTCACAAGTAGTTCTCTGTTGTGATCCATGACGGAGTCATAGAATCAGTTAGGGTGGAAAAGACCCTTAAGGTTTGGATGCAGCGAAGTTGGGCACTGTTGCTTCTTTAATAGTCTGACACAGGGTTTGGGTTCATCCCAGCCCTCCACAGCCTTCATCGTTTACCTTTCCACCCCCCCCACATTTTATTAGCCAAGTTGAATACTTAGGCTCAGCCATAAAGCACCACCCATCTGATGGGTTCACTGCAGAGTTGTCCCTGGGAGCACGTCCTGTTGGCCTTTCATGTTGTGAAACAATTGTGTGCAATGATAGGAGGCCACAAAGAGCCGTGATGGATAACTGGTTGTTAGTCTGAGTTTTCCCAGCTAATTTAGTTCCTCCAGCAACGTGAAGAGAAATGCTTTGAAGGAGTGTGTTCCAAACATCCAGTGTCCCCTGTTGGCTTTCTTCAGTGCTGGAGAGACATTTATTACCCTTTCCTAGAACAAAATATGGTGTTAAATATAAAAGCAGTGGTTCAAATGGTCATAAAATGTATTGGGGCATACTATGGATTTAATTGATTTCAAAGCTTAGATTTAGGAAAAATTTATAGTCAGGGACGTTACTTTTCCAAAAGCTTGGCTTAGTTATTTAATATTGATTTTAGGATTATGATAAAATACATTTCTATTGATTTCTGTGAGGAAAAATTCATCACTGCAAGAATGTCTGGTTCTATCTACTGGGTGGATGGAGATGTGCACAGATCCTTCTGGCTCAGGTCTTTGCACACTGCAGTTGAGTTGGGAGGGTGAAGCAGAATCAGAGGCTTCCATGTCTCAAGACAAAGCAAAATAACCCAGGGAAAAAAAAAAAAAGCAGAGACCGTTCTGGTGTGTTGTGGATTTTGTTAATAAAATGTGGTTGATTGGTGTCCTTTGTAGCAGAACAGAGTTATAACCTTTGCATATCTTGGCTTCAGTCAACTTGCCAATCTGTTTAGCAATTCTACCTTAAAATATATTCTGTTACAAGGTTAAAAATAGTCTTATAAAAAAGGTGTCACTTAATTACATTCCTCTGGGCTAGATTGTAATACTTTGAGTTGTTACTTAATAGAAATTGGGACAGTGAGTTTCTGCATTTCCATTTTTTATAATACATTTCACAGAATGTCAATTTCATCTTGATTCATAGTATGTAACACCCAATTATGGAAATAATTCTGATTTAATCAACAGACCGGCAAATGCCACTCAAGATGAGTAAAAAAAAATATTTTTATTTCTGGACAAAAATGCATGTAAAGTGAGTTAAACAGGGAATACAATTCAGCAGTGGTAGGCTAAGCTAAGTTAGGAAGATATGCTGACTTTCAAAGCAAAATATATTGATGTAAAGTCAAGATGACTTAAAAAATGGAAATATTCAAAGGATGGAAATGCCCAGATTATGCATTCTAGCAGCTTCATCCCTACTCTGCACTATATTAAATGGGCATACAGGAAAAGATAAACTAGTAAATCATGCAGGTCTTGAGCATATTGTGATAGTACATTCTATCTAGTAGGACGTTTTTAGTCCATTCATTCCTTAAGGAAAAGATTCTACTCGAACTCACTATAAACCAAGCCAAGTAGCTCATTTGTCTGAGTCTAGAGCTGCTTTTCTTCACAGGGGACAAAGTGAGTAGGAACACCCATGTTTCTGCTTCTAGATGTCTTTACAGAGGGACTGAGTGGACACTGCTCACATAAACTCACCTGTTGCCTTTGAGGACTGCAGCCACAGCATTATTTTCTCCTGGGTTTGTAAGCTGGGAAATAAAATCAAGCTATCACCTTGTGACATGCTGGCTGGGGTATGTGTTTACCGCAGCGCTTTTGTGCATGTGATATATTAGACTTGCTCGTGTAAAACACCTTTCCCTGTGGAAGGGGAGTTAATGAAACTGTTCCATTAACTTCTGAAGCACAAGTCAGAGTTTTGGGGGTTTTGTTTCTCTGCCTTGCAGGCCATACACGGCTGTCTGACAGCAAGAGCAAGTGTCTGTGCAGTATCAGAGCACTGATCATTAGCACTGGCAGGTCCTCCAAAGGTTTGTGTTTAAAATTACCTCCTGTGCAGCTCTTTGAAGCAAATATCACTGTTACTTACATTGATTTCAAATGTCATAGAAATCGGGTCTATGACTCTTTAAGATCTGAAGGTTAAACTTTATGCCAGTGTCTAGAAATCTTGATAGCAGCAGCACGAGCGTGAGCAGAATGAGTTAAGGCCATCAGGGACTCCTGAGCAAATCATCAAGGAAGAGAGGCTCCAAGGGCACTTGGACAAGGAAAGGCTTATAGAAGCAGTATTCTGCCACGGCCCTCTTTCACTTAAAAGGCTTATTGGTAATCAAAAAGCAATACCACCCACAGAATTGAGGAAATTGTAAAGCTCTCATAGTTTCTACCAGAGAAGCCTGATCCCAAGACTGTCGTTGTCGTGGAGGAAGGAGTCCCACCAACCTTCACAAGCTCTGGCTGACACTGCAAATGACTTAAGGACTTGACAACATTAACTGCTGGGAGAAAACATCACTCTGTTAAAGCCTGTCCTCACAAACCCAGAAAATATCAACCAATTTACAAGTAGCTAATATCAGCATATCCTCCAAAATCCAATTAGTGGCTGTAACCTTGAGTTTTATCCTTGTCCAAAAATACATCTTGTTCCTTTTCACAGTGGGTTTGCACTCTACCCCCTCCCCAACGCACATGCTTCAGTGGCTGACTTTTCCCATCCATGCCAAATTGAAGGCTCTTTTCTGTGAGGTAATTTTGTCTGAATTGCCTGTGCACCCACCCATCCCATCCCAATTTTAGTCCACGGCATCTTGTTTTCAAATTAGTTGCTATCTTAAACAGCTTACTGCCTTCAATCTGTTCATTTCAGGATTTCGTTTACCTCCCTGACAATCTCCCATTTTACCTCATTTCTTCCTCAAGCTGCAGCGGCCAGCACAGGCTAATCCCTCCTCAAAACTCAAAGTCCAAACCTCTAGAGTATTTAAGATTTTCCTCCATAACACCTTTTCAATTTCAAACCTCTAAGCAATTTTAGTAGTGCCCAGAATAGCACATAATATTTCTATTTTTCAAGTTTCAGTACAGAAAAATAACCTTTACTTATTTGTGGTGTATAATACCCCTTTTATGGAAGTTTGGGGTGCTTCCTCCACAGCTATGGCTCTTTGACTCCTGTAAGAGCATACACAGGTACCATTTTGCCACTTGTTGTTTCAGTAGACCTTTTGCTTGCCATTTCCCAGTTCTCTGAACACTCCCCAATCTCTTCTTCCTCCTGTTTTTCACTTTTTACGTACAAATGTCTACAGCTCCTTCCAGGATACCAGCCCCTGCTTTGTCCCTTACAAGCCCCAGAGACAATAAGTGCTGATTGCAAGTAAGATAGCTATATGAAATGAATCATGTGTTCCACTCATTTAGTCCTTTTCTCTTCTTAGGTGAAAAATCAAAGTCCTCTCACATATAATTCACAATGGATGAAATTCACTGCTGAGCAGGCCAACCCAAAGGCTGTGCAAGGCAGAATTGCCTTTAAAGCGCTGTTTCGAAGGTTTCTGAGAGCTTAGGGAAGTGAAATGTCACTGTGCCAGCCCTTCTGCACAGGGATGAAATTTCACTCTTTGTGAATATCAAAGTTTCATTTTTATTCATGTGCTGATTGTTTGAAAGAGCTTGGAACACGGGTTGTACCTATGAATTCCGTGGGGGCGTTGCCTTATCAGTAGCAAAAATATGCACAGATACCATTATGCAGGGCTTGTTTCCTCAAAGGGCTCAATTATTGATTTGCTCATAGATGATTAACAGAGATTGTGGTTTAAGTTGTAAATGCTGCACTTTTCTGTGGGAGCAATAGACACAGGTCACTCTCTTATTCCTCTTTCCTGATGGGATGAAGCCCAAATACACTGAGAGTTTTAGAGCTGAATCCTTCTGGGAAGACCTGCATTGCAGAAAGGTAAAGATTCTTGACATTATCCTCATTCCTAAAGTTTTTCAAGCAATTCACTTCTGTGGAATTCTGAGAAGTGACTTAAAAGGGCATTGACTGAAACCCAGAGCTTTGATTCACATAAATGTGGATGGATGGATTTTCACCAGCTTTTAGCTCAATCACATATTTTGCATGAACAAATACAAGATCCTCTTCACAGATGTAGTTGCAGGGATGTTAATGCTTTGCACATTGTTCTTTCCATCCACTCCATGAATGTTTTATTGTTAAGATTACAACTGCATGAACCTTTCAGTATCCTAGCCAAGCTCTCAGATTTCTCTTTCAGACAAATAAATTTGTGTTCTAGGAACAGGATTGAAAGAAAAAGATCCCAACAGTGTAAGGCAGGGTTGGGACTGAGCACACAGGACAGCAGTGACAGCAGACAGCCCCGAAGCTGACTGTCACAGGCCCCAAGGGGAAGGAGGGAGGCCAAGGGAGATCAGCAGCCTAAGGATTTTCTTATTCTTTCCATGTAAATGTGTGCAGAATAGGCATTGCTCCTCAGGATAACATAGCAGGAAAAAATCTAAATGGGAACAACTTTAGAGCTTTCCTGCTGCCAACTCCCTTATCAATGTTTGCTAACTCCTCACATCCATAAAACTGAGATGTAAGGAGCACTGCTGTCGTGGTTTTGATCCTGGCTAAGTGCTAGGCACTCACAGTAGCCGCTCACTCGTTCCCTCCCCTGCCACAGCTGGGCAGAAGAGGCAAGGAGAGGGGGAAAAAAAAACCTGAGGGAATTAACTTAGAGGTTTATGATTTGAGGTAAGGAACTGGGAGAAAACGCTCTAAGGACAAACTAGGCTCAGCTTAAAGTTGCAAAGTGAAATTTATTACTACCTGAGTTAGAAGGAGGATATGAGAAATAAACTAAACCTTTAAAAAACACTTTTCTTTTCACTCCCCACCCCTCCCTCCCTCCCACCAACAGTGCAAGGGGGGCAGGGTGTGGGGGTTCAGGTCAGTCCGTTTCCAAGATCTTCTTCCCCTGCTTAGGGAGAGGAGTTTTTTCCTCTGCTTTTG